>JAQFYM010000597.1:0-57093 GCA_034694785.1 Agrenia bidenticulata | reverse complement strand
TTTGCATTCTGACTTAGCTGATATGCTGATGCAATGTCAGTCTGATATCGTTGTATCTGATGAAAAGTCGCTAAACCAATCAAACGTACAGTAAATTGAGTGACTATCAGAAAAAGTTCAAAACTCAATTAAAATTTTCAATATGCAGAAAATACCAATTAAAAAAATGTCCTACCTTCCAAAAACTTTTAACCCTTTCAATTAACCCGATTCTCTCTTACAAGAACCCCCCCCCCCGGTTTCCTCCTCTCTCTCTCTCTCTTGAACAATAAGCGGGTATAAAAATTCAGTATGCGTCTAAACTGAGCAGGAATAAAAGGCCCTCTCCAGATCCGTGCATAAAGATATTCAAAAAATAAAAATCAGTTTCTGAATAGCCAACTATTGTTGTTCCCCATTGACTCCCAAGCACAAGAACAACTCCTCCACGTACAGCCTATTATAACTAGCTCTCTACCATACACCATAGTTGCACACATATCTCTGGATAATGGAATATACATACATATACATACATACATATATATACATATTCTAATATTCTAAAAGTAATATACGGGGATGGGATATTATAATGTGATGTGAGTGTGACTCACAGACCGAGAGATCTCATCATGAGACACAGAAAACCGACTTGTAATCTAATTCAAAGTTATATATATATTTTTTTCCCTAAAAAGAAGGGAGAGAAACGCTTGTAAATAGAGCCCAATCCTCCCTGCACATCTCATCCTCATGTCTTCGGAGAGATCATGCAATTCGGGATGCAATATGCTCCCCATGGTCTCCTAACTAATCTATACTAGTGGGAAGAGCTATAGATGGGAGACTCTGAAACGTAGAGTCTCTCTGTGTGTATGTATAGTATTACGGGTGTATGAGTCTTAAGACTCTCGAGCTTTTGTCTGTAGTGGTAGTGTAGGGAGTATGGAGGTTTTGTTGGTGAATAGAGAGGAGCCATGATGATAGCAGAGTGATCCTATTCAAGGGAGAAATGGGAACGAAAAAAAATGAGAGAAAAAGGTCCATTCATCCCAGCCCTTTCCCTGACTTGCATATCTAAATAGAAGTGGGACGATGGAGAGAGAGAGACTCTGAGGTACGGGAATCTATTGCGAATCATGGGGGCTTGTAGTAAGGAACGAATAAGACCTTGGACATAACCAGCTCGTTGCTCTGTGATCGGGGTATGTGCAAGTTTCGAATGTTTTGGGGATCTAGGCTTTTAGTGGAAGAAGAATGAGTTTTACTCTTTACGTTAAGGGGCATTTTAAAATTTTAGAATTTAGCATGTCTCCATTTGGTATTAGTTGTTTTCAAAATTTTTGGAAAGGGGATTTTTAAAACTTTATCTCAGGGGGTCGTATATTTTTAAAGGGCAATTAGTCACAAAAGTATAAAGCTAAGCTATTGTAGGATATCAGTACGATATGTCTTCAGTATGTCCATCAGTCATACGTAACAAGGTATTTCAGATGTTGTCACAAAGATTTATTGATTGATTGATTGAAGTGTATTTCTGATTTCAAACGTTAATTAGCATTCATTATTCCATGTTAAATTCGGTTGTTTGCTGATTAATCTACTCTTATGGCTAAATGTAAAATAACAAAAATTAAACACTGGCTCCCAAATCCACCACGGAATAAGAACTAAAACTAATTTGTATTCATACTTTAGTAAAACAAAACTACTCTATTTATTTGTAGTATTAAATATCTAAAAAATATTACGATAAATCGCACCAGCGACACAGGATATACAGGATACAGTCAACAGTATCATCCAAAATTGTATTACAATCCAAAGTGACAAGGATAAAAAAAACCATCGGATTCCATACACATCCTTCATAACTTGTTATGATTACTCATTTAAAAAAGAAGTTTTATCACATCTTACTCTTTTGAAACGACCATGTTCGTACACAAGAGCTTCTTGATCAATTTACTACGCATAGATATTCCCATAGAACTATATACTATGATATTCCATACAGTACACAACTACAAGCATCGCCCTGTGCACCCACACAAGAGATCCCAGCCTCACATGATGCTCCTCTCCAGCCTAAAAGATACATACATAATTTCCGAGCACTTGTGATAACAACTCCCTCCGTCAGACTGAAGAAGGAGGAGAGAGATAAGGGAGCTTAAAGAGTTAGTGAACATGCATGGAAACGCCTGGAGTCAACGCGTTAGTCATGCTCCCAAGATAACGACACATTATCAACCACTACCGACCTACTATTCCACATTCAATTAGAAATATCAATTCCTACCATATCACACGTTTCTCCATCCTCATACGGGAAGGAATGACAAGAATACCCCAGGCTCTGGACTACCAGGACCATGGAGACCGTCTCCACACTCCAGAGTGTCAAGGTGTCAACACTGGAGCCGAAATCCTAAACCCTTTTTATCCCGTCTCTCAATCTCTTAATGCAACACGTTCGAGGAATAGAGGAATTATTTCCCTGAGACTGGATCGTGTCGTATTTCGAAATTCGAACCCGGCCTCATTTCTCGAAGCTCGGGGCAGTCCATCAAGTATCGAGTTATTTTGGAGACATGGCTTTAGTCGAAAGTAGAAAATGGGCGGATTTGATTCAACTCTAGCATTTAAATTCAGTTAGTCTATCAATAAGTTGCTCATCGAGTCCACCAGACCACTCACCCGAAGCCAATGGGATTATACATGAGCTTGTAAGTGTATGAAGATGTAAGAGCGAAGGGGGATTCCATGATGAAAAATAGATGGAAAGTCGGTGTGGATAAACACGAAGAGGAAATGGGCTGATCTGGATGTAGAAATGGAGCAAAGAGAGCTTAGATTATTTCCGTGCAAATTATTAGAGGATTTTTTTTAGGGAGGAGGGATGTGGTGTGTATCCTTACTAATATCAATATGTACTCACATAACTGACATAGTCTCTCATGATATGAATGTGAGCGTATAGTATCCATATGTGCTTTGGACTCATAGTCGATAGTTCATAAGTAGACGAATTAGGCTTGGTGGATGCCAAAAAAATGCTCAAGAAATGCCAGGTGGGATGATGGGTTCTTATTCCAATGATTTTTTCGAGTTAGTTCCAAGGGGAAGTAGGAAAGATTAGCCGATTATTGTTTCTAGATTCAAGGAGCTTGGTTTTAAATATTAGAAGGTAGGATAGTCGACTGGAGGGATAGCCCTTTGCTGTCAAGACTGATCAGCCCATGTGTCAAAAAAGTGGGAAACTTTCTAGAGAAACCACCTATGGCCATAATAATAATATCTATCTGTCTCTTCTTTATAGTATGAAATAGTATGGGGGACAGGACTGTGAGGAATTTCTTTGGGAACTGTCAAAATCCCGAGATAAATAAATTCCTTGAGAACTCTCGAAAAAGAAATTCTATTTAGAAATACCAAACTTTTTCGGGGAGGGAGACTGATATTGGGGAATGACCTGTAGGCTCTTGGCTCTGGTTAAAATGTCACGTGTGTGTTACAGTAGGGGAATTCGTTTTTGGAAACTACTTTTTATTAAATTCCATGTTAGCAGAGCTAATTTTTACTAGGTTTTTATTTTACTGTTTTGTATCTGTTTTCATTTTACAACAGTTTCATGAATCTTTCCTAAATCTTATAATTATAATTTTCGCTCAAAATTTCGCACAAGTTTAAAGTTAAGCAAGTTCATCATCCAACCACACTCGTCAGTCGTCTCTCCCAATCGTCCCAATAAAAAATCTCCAGCTAAAAATATTTTCCAATTCCCAATAATCCACATCCAACTCTCGAAACAATCCCCATAAATTTCCACCACCTCCTCCATACCCTAAATTCTTAGGAAATCTCAATAAAGCCTAAAACATCTCCTTGAATTATCCACAGTCGAGTCCTTGATCCATCCTATTCCCATTCCCAAAAGAATGACAAAAATAGTTGGCCAAATATTTTGTCCATGTTAAATTGAGATCCCTTGGCTTGTCTCATTCCTCATAGCCGAGACACTCGCTCATCTTAGTGGAGCCCGTCTCCCTACTTTTCCGGAGCTTTCCCTCCAAGTGAAATTATTTCGGGGCTCAGGACTCCTTTGACACACGGACCAGGGCCGTGGGTACTAAATAACCCGGGTATCTCTTCCTACCCAGTTTCCCTCCTTCCCACACGGCCCTGGCCTAAGTGAAGGAAGGAAATCCCCCTCGAGAAGAAGTTTTTGGGGCGAGGGATGAGATATGATGATGGAGAAGGAGAGGCTAGGCGCTTGTTAAGGTCGGAACTTTGTCATGGACAGAGGAGATGGATTCCTTCGGGATCTCCAGAATAACTTGCCTCTCTCCAGTACACACTCGTCTATACGGAGGGATAGGCGTAGATATTGTGATGTATATTTTATCCTCTCTTCCAGAGGAGAGAGAGAGATGAGATATACAAGTTTGTAGGACAGGAGAGACGGGGAGAGAGAGAGGGAAATGGAAGAAAGATCGAATCCAACTTTGTCATTCCATTCCATATCACAAATGAAATAACTTTGCCGAGACAACTCAGAGCCACACCAATCCCTCCAAATACCAAGGACATTCCAACTTTTAGAGAAAAATAAAAACTTTTTCAATCGCACCAACTCCTACATTGACCTCATCAGCGGATAGTTTAGGGCCCGGGCCGCAGGGAGAGGACCACTTGGGGATGGGAGTCTGACCTCCTCAACCTCATCAGTTTAAATGACTCCCTCTCCTAAGAAGAGAGGTGTGGGCTCAAGACGAGGAGTCTGTGGGGCTTTTAAAAATCCACCTTGCTTCTAATCTCAATTAAATCACCCTGTCCAACCCGACTCAGAGAGTAGAGGGTTTTGAGATGGTTTAATTGCACGTTTTGTTCTCTGCTCTTTCAGCGGATATATTTTGACACCTAACATGACAAGTTAGATAGACAAGGAGAACATGTGAGCCACCACCACCACAAGGAACAATCCTCCACGCTCAATGCCCTCAACGATGCTGGCCAGTTTGAACTATCAGACAATGTTAATATTACATATCTCTTAGCCATCTTCTCAATGAACTAGGTAAACCAGACTGTATTTAGGTATCCTAATGGGTGTAATTGACTGGGGTGAATAGCGCGAGTGAAGGAAGTGTCTGTGGCAGATGATTGACAGGTAGAGCTTGATCAAGAGCCTTTTAATTATTATCATTTCCCATGCACACATTTACAACTTATTCTTCAACCCGTTGTAATGAAAATAAAACATAGCAAAAAAAACCGCATAGTACTCTTGAACTATTAAATCCTCACAAACAGTAAGAAATAAATAAAAATCTCTGTCTATTAAGCAGTCTGCAGTCTGTAAACAAAAAAAAGTAATACAGAAGCTAAGGTTAATCTCAATTAACGCCTCCATCAATCACATAACAACAGAACGGGTCTTTAGGATTAAAATCCTCTGCATATCCGTCTTAATCCACAGAACTCAACTCCCACTGCACTTTTATAGATTAAAATCTCATGATGCTCGTGGATTCAGAGATTGTTGAGAATGCCATGGAACCTTCAGCTACTACTGTTGACTCTGCCATCACAAAATGCATACACATTTTTTTAAATAAATAGTAATCCCAGCTTGTATAATAAGTTTAAATGGACAGAATACATGGACCCCCAGCTCCGTATTCATTATCCTGTCCTGGCTTAATGAATGGGGAAACTGGGCCGGAAGTGAATCGATTAACTCCTCGGATTGTTGCTTAATTATTAGAAGGAGAAGCAGGAAAAAAAAACAGTATGGGTCTGTGATTTTAAACGAGTATTTACTACAGGGATCCACTCTCGTACTATTTATCACATTATCAAGAGTGGAGAGAGATATTTAATTTTACTTGGCTCGTTAATCAGAACTCCTTAGCTCTTAACTAATATCAATCTTGCTAATTTTACCAAAGGTTTCTGCATTGCAGCTTTTATTTAAAAACCGTGGATTCTCCTACGTCAGGAGGGATTTTTTAATTATGTTTTTTGCGAATTTTGAAATCGAGTTGGGCATTTTTAAAAAAGGTTTGTGTGTGCCTGAAATGAAAGGAGTTGCTGGGTTAGAGGAATGAGGATTTTTTGAGCTGGATTCATAAGAAACTGGAATAATAAAATATTTTAGGGTTGGATTAACATTGAAAGAGTACACCGTCTGTCTAGTGTACAGTGTGAAAATGTTGATGTTCCGCAACTAATATCATAAAAATTTGCAAACTTACTCAAGTGTGCAAAATTAAAATTACAATTAAATTATATAACATTTACGACCAAAGGTCAAAGTCACAAGACCCTCCGTAGTTATATCCAAATCATATGCACACATAGCTGTGTTCTCAGTTTCGGATGATAACATTAAAAGCTAAATTACCGTATCAACAACGTCAGTTTAGAGCTTCTTAATAGCCTTCTAAAAGCTGTTCAGCATTTAGCAAAAAAAACGCTCAATAAATTTTATGAAGTAGTTCTGAATTTGATTTTGATAAAGATTTAATAAAATATCACTTAATCCAAAAAATTTGATACACCCATTAAACAGATTTTAAAATATCAAACCAGATTAAATTCTTAACACCAAGTTAATCTTTTGAAATAAACCTATTAAAATCTACAGTTCAACTCTGAAAATAATTATCTTTTTAAACTGTTCATAACTCATTGAAACCCATTCACACCTACTCCACCACCAAGTTCAATTCCTTCCATAATCAAAACAAAACCAGCCCAATCCCAATCTCCTATCTACAAGGTGGCTTCTTCTGACCCCCTCTGTGGACGAAGCAACAATTACCCATTATTAGCACTATCCAAAAGGTATAATTAATTTTTAATTGGCATTTTATTACCCATCTTTAAACCTTAATAAAAATGCTAATATCATTAAGACATTAGAAATACACACACATACAATCCACTCTTACTTCCACCAGTTCCACCTAGAAGCCCCAACCTCCCATAGTTAATTACCCATCACCCATCCACAATCCATAGCCACCCACACAAGTGTTGCAAATCTAGAAATTCACACGGACTTTTTTCCTTAAGCAGTCCGCAAAGAAAAGACTAAGACAAAAAAAACGTTAAAAACTGGAATTAAATGCTCAACAGCTGAAACCCAACCTGCCTCACCTAAGAAACCCTCAAGTTCAAACACCGAACCTCTCTCTCAACATCTAAAGTTACAAAGAAAGAAAAAAAAGCCAACACTATAAGAACAATAATAATAAAACGGTGTCATTAAATGGATTGCATCTCTCTTAAAAATGCACCTCTCTCTCTACGGCAAGGAGTATAGAAAAGTGAGTAACCCTAGTAACCTCTGAGAATTATATGTAACCCTTGCAGAATGGCGTGTACTACTACTCAGTTGCAGTAGTAGTGGGTAACCTTTGCCGAGTTGAATGAGGGATACGCGTATAATAAAACGACTATAAAATCCAACTTAACTCCGCATAATAAACCGTTATAGTATCCACTTGTTAATAATGTTTATCTCTAGCTACCACCACCACTGCCGCCGCTACTACTAATACTACTCCAAATATAACAGCAAGTAACTACATCTACGAAATATATTTAATGTGTCACTAGCTAGAACCCTATAGGCTAACTCTGCTAATGCTGCAGATTGTAAATTTAATTTTAACACAAGTTTTCAATAACAATTAATCGTTTTTGTAATTTCTAAAGACAGTCTTAAGTCTCCGCTAATTGCTCATTAAAGAACAAGCTAAAACACCTCTGTGTACTACTTTGACACAAAAGGTCAATTTAGTTAACTCTTGACCTGGAGTATCAAATGCTACAAATTACAAATCTAATTTTCAGTAAGAAATCCCAAAAAAATTAATCATTCTACCAAATTATAAAGACAGTCTTGTGCATCCGCTAATTGCTCAACTAAGAACAGGCTAGGTCACCCTTGCAGTTTACTACTTTGACACAAAAGTTCAATAAGGATAAGGTTAGTTAAATTAGCTAAAAATTTTTTCCTAAGACATAAATAATAAAAATGAAATATATCTAAAAGAACCCTTTCCTAAAAGGCAGTGGTTAGTGCTGTATAAAAAGACAGAATAATCTGATTGAGAAAATAAGGACGACTAATAAATCAATAAATTGATAAAGGCGATGAATGAAGATCTGGCCTCGCTTCATTTAATGGGCAGAAGGAGCAAAAACTGGTCTAGTGAGTTGGAGTCGCCTTAATTGTTTTTTTTTCTTCTTCTTCTTCTCTTGATTGAATACCCAGAGAGTGTATCACTAAATAATATAATCAATGATACTCTCTCCCTATAGATACATCACTATGTGTTTAAAATAAAATAAATATATAATCAAGAATAGCACACACATTCATAAAAGCTTAAGAGTCAAATAGTAAATACGGAGGTTAAAGGCTTTCCATCATTATCTCATTATGATTATAGCCAGGAATGGAACAGCGTTGAGAGTTGACACTTCTTGACGCTCAAAGAGGGTAAAAAAAAATACGTATAGATATTACAGGGTGAACCCCCAGGCTAGGTTGATTGACATCCTGGGCGGAGTCTAACGGCCATTACGATTTAACACTTTTCTCACACTTGACAAATTTGGATCTCTGGACTCGTTGCTTTGTGGACTCTGAGTGTTTTAATTGAGTTTGAGGGAAAGAACGTAATTATAAACTGTATCGAGACGGACATCCTGGAAATCTACTTTTGTACTGAATTACTGAAGTGGTTTCAATTACTTATTAAAGTTGTAATTTGAACTATAGATGCCTTAGGGTTAAGTTATAAGTTTAAAAAAATCCATGTACTACTCACAAGGGCTACTGCAATAAGCTACTCCAACCAAGAGACTTTTTCTGAGTGAATAATTGATTATTAAAATTTTTTGAAGCCTAGAGAAAAAAAAACATTCTAAGATATGAACACCATGTCCATGCCGAGGTAAATTATTTCTTTGAGTTGTAAAAGGGCTGTTGGGTTGGACTGTTGGACTTTTTGAAGATCTAATCAAATAATGGATTCAATGTTTGGGTCCATCTCGTAGTAGTGGTGGTAGTATTATTATTATGATTTTCGAAAGTTGAGCATTCTAGCGAGTAGGTATGAGGGATGAACTTGGGGAATTTATGTGACTGAATTGTAATGAATGATAGCGGCGAGTGATAAAAGCTCACCTGTCACCTCCTCAAACTATAGAGAGGAGACTTGAAGCCTTTGAGACAACCAGCTTGGTCACCTCTGTGGCCAATCCTTTTTTTTATTTTTCAATAATTAGAGAAACCTACTAAAGAGACTAGAGACAAATCCAAATAGATGATGACAGCCCAACAATGACTTGTCATTGTCACTCTGTCTCGGTCTGTCTTGCTCTATCAGCCTCGAGACTTTTTTTAAGCTTGTAAACAGATCCACGAGAGTGGAAATAAATTCTGTGCTTTTTTCACTACTGAAATGATTGTGTTGTTCTAGGTGACGCATACCTTGATGTAATAGTAGCTGATGAGTCAACGGTAGATTGAAACAATCAAGATATAACACATTGATAAAAATCGTAATAAAAACGAGGGAAATGTGATACTGTTAGTTTTTTTTAGTTTATACATTCTGCAAAAATTGTTGCGAAAATTCGTGTCTCCAATTTGCGATGAAAATATGGTGAAAAAATAAATAAAATTCCATTGAAATATCGAATATCCAAACAACCGGTCTCTTTCTCTCCCCCGTTGGATCCACAAGGGACAAAGGCTTTTAAGGTAACAAGAGGATTTTGATCTTGAATCCACTTTATGTTAATTCCCAATTACGGCTAAACATCACAAAGTACAATTAACTCGGGTGGTAGAGAGAAAAAAAAATCAACTTCTTCTCAACAGCCGTTTACGTAGTGAGAATGTCTGACTGAGCTCGAAAGGGCACAGTATGTACAGCAGATAGGAAAACCGGCCTACATTTACTCCCAGGGGGCATCCAATTTTAAAATTTAATTAAACATTTAGCTAACTAGATCCTCCTTCCATCTTACCTAGTCATACCAATATGAGTCGAGTTGAGTGAGTTTCGAATTCGACTCAACTCAACTTAACCCATTTTGAGCTAAACTATGCGCCGAGCTAACTCAAACTCACTGACATTTTACTAATCGTAGCATTTTGTTGCCATCGTGATGCCAATGAGTCGAGTTGAGTGAGCTTGAGGCCGACTCAACTCAAGTGACTTGAGTCATGCGTCGAGTTGACTCTACTTCACTGGCATCGCTAATCTTAGCAGATGGAGAGAGAGAGTTACTACTGGATGCCCCGCTTAATTAAGGAGTCGATCAAAAGGTATTCGAAATTGGACTTGCTGGCCTCATGCTTCGACCCCCTCGTTATCGTCCCAAGTGATCGGGAATAAAAGAGCGGATTTAGCTACAAAGCTTATCTGGGAAAGAAAAGAAGAAGACTCGTTTTTTTTATCAAACAAAGTTGATCATAATTATTAATGAGTGAGCTGAAGTGGATCTTGTTCTTGTGTGGGGTGTGCAGAGCATACTAGAACTACTGGTACTGCATACTGCAGAGAGAACACGACGGAAACAGGGAGATTGATTGATTAGCAAGATAAGTTAATGAATTTGTTAAAAAGTTTAATGAAATCTAATAGGCTTGTGTAGGCAACTTATTATTTCATTTGTGTTCAGAGTTTTTCCCCCATAAATAGCAAAAAACCCTAAGGGTCAGCTATAGTTCACTTGATTGTTGATGATGTCATGTACTACAATGAATATCTGTATGCACACACAGCACAGCCCTCAGCAATCCACACGATCCTGTCAAAGGCTTAGGAATAAATATACAATCTACCATGTCTTCCTGACATGTCACACGATGACATGTCACATGTCCAAGAAGTCACACTCAGCAGGCTTGTGACACAGGGACATGACAATAGAACGAACAACCAACAAGGAACCCATAAGGACACAACAAGCAGAGTTGTTGGTGTTAGACTCTGTATTTTACAGTCAACGAAATCAGGATCGTAATCAGTAAAGCCCACTCGTTTGCTGTGTACAACCCAACCGCCCAGCCAAAACATTACCTAATTTGACTTGCCCTGTATTTGTCACCTTTTTGGCACTAACCTGTAGCAGACCTGCTTACCTAATTACACATGCAATCTCACCACATCCAAACATAATTCCTCGCGTTTGCTGTCCACAGCATATATCAAGTTTGTAATCCTCCATATGGAATTAACATTGAATCCCCCTCATAACGATCAACCAATTCCAGCTAATTCGACTTTCGGTCGTAACTAGCAGCGTCACCAAATCTTCCAGCCTCTGGGCAGGGCTTACTTACAAGGGGAATACAGTTCCACTAAGCCCCGTTACTACCCTTAAAAAGTAAAGTAAAAATTTCATGACTCTCTGACTAACGGACTGAGGAGAAGGATTGTGAAGAATTCACCCAAGCTGAGCCTACCTACCACAATGATGAAGTTTGAATTGAAAATAACTCCTTCATCTTTACGAGGCAATGACAAGAACAAAGTGAAGACACCACAGGAGCTTGGTAAACAAACTGAGAGAGAGGATAGGGAGATAGCGAAACCTGATTATTATTTTTAATATCAAATATAAAAGCCCAACTACCAACTACAGACTCATTTCAGTATAGAAATATGAAGACTAAGAAAGTGAGGACTTGTTTAGATATGAAATAAAATGCGAGGATCAACTCTGACTAATAATCTTGAGTGTATGCAAGAGATATGTTAAGGAGTTTTGAGGGTAGAGAGAGGGACGGGGAAATGACCACAGGACGAGGATTAGCCTCCTCTGAAGAATATTTAATCTCATTGTGTGAGTATGTAAGCTCAAAGGGTTAGCCTCTTGAGCCATTACGAAGGCAGTAGGCAGTGCGTACCCTAGGGCCAATTCATAAAGATTATCTCTCTGCGTGAGAAAGTGTCGTTTTAGTCAAAACAAAGAAGACCTACAAGAGAGACGGACAAATCAAACTGACTAATAACTCTGTCAACTTATGCAAAACACACACCACATGGCCTTTCCTCAATCAATAAATTACTAACACCTTCTTCCCCTAAATCTATTGCCTTGTGGTCGCAACTCGTCTCTCTCTCGAGAGAGTGTGTTATAGCACTATTTTGCATCTTAGGCTATTTCAATATTCCCTTGCTCCATAAGCCTAAAGGGATGCCAATGAGTCAAGTTGAGGTAGTATGAGGCCGATTCAACTCATGTGAGTTGAGTTATAAGTCGAGTCGACTTATCTAATTTAAATAGGCCGTTTAGGCACAACTTGTACAGCTGAGGATGACCAGAATTTTTTACACAATTTACATAGTATTTTCAATGTTGAAGTTGTTGGGTTTGTGGATGTGCTAGTGCATTGTGGCCCGTAACAGAGGAGCTGATCAATTGAATCGAGACGAGAATTTTTTATATCAATATTTTAATATTATCGACTTGCTGATTTCTTATTGATTTACTCGGCCACTACATCCCTTGAGTTTGTGGTGGTCTTTAATTGTATTGAACAAAGGCGGACATTTTCATTTCTTTTAAGTGTTAGTGTATTTAGCATAAAAGGCTCTAATTTAATAAATACTTTAACTTTATTTTCATAATCTACTACTAAAACTGCTAAATTTAAACAAAAATGTAACCCAAAAATAATCGATTTTAACAAATCCTTTCGCTACTTGACAATCCCGTTTAAGCTTGCCCTCTTGGTCTTAATAAAAAAAGAGTCTAGCCCAAATGCGAACTAAATATAGTGAATAGTGAGTCGTGAATAATTGAAACAAACGAAAGTTATTTTTTGAAAGTGAAATCCGATTTATGACCATCTTTTTGTAATAAATTCTATTGTAATTAGCCCCAGCATCGGTACAGTAAAAAGGCCTTCCAACAACACCATATCCAAATCCAATCGAATATATAATGCCCCCAACCACTACCACCATCACCAACACCACCACCACCGATAGTTTCGATATGTCGATCATAGCAAGAACTGAGCAAAATTTAAATACACAGGAAACCATGTCACCCCGACATTTAAAAAATCCCTATACCTATAGATAACCTCCCCATGCTAACCGATCACAATTTGCCAACTTGTTAAAAATAAACAAAAGGATTTAGATACTGTCGGCATTTCTTGGAAGCCTTTTCAAAGATTGTCAACCCTGTATATCAATACATGCTCGAGAGGACTAATATATTACAAGACTACCACTAACACGATTTCACATACGGAAGTCCAAGCCACCTCTCACACCGTCGGCACCTTTTAAACCGGCTCAGAAAAGCACCTCGGGTTTTGCTCTGATTTCTAAACAGCAGACATGACATAAGACAGAAAGGGCATAAACATTTTTTGGAAAACTTTGCTTATTTTCCCCTTTTTGCACGAGTCTGTCAAGTTCCAAAAAAAACCTTATTAATATGAGAGATTGTGGATGAATTTTTCCCTAGTTGCTTTTAAAATAGTAACGATGTAATTGATTATAATACTCAACTATGGCATGGTAGAATGACCTGTGCGAGTAATTTATGAAGTGGAGGAGCTGATGAGAGGAGTGCAAGGGGTAATTAAATTAAATTACATCTACATAAAAGCTAACTAACCTAGGACTATTAAAAATCCTGTCTGATTACACACACGAACAACTGCGGGATGATGATCTGTCTGGGTGTAGTATAAATTGTGATGGATATTATAATTTTTTTTTTCTATATCCCATTTAGAGGCCTAATGACTCGTGTAGACGAGGAGTTTTGGCCTTTTTCAGGCCTAAGGACTCGAGACTCGAGAGCTGGCTTATTTATTAACTAATCCCAGCCCGTGTGTCATTAAAAGGTGATGGAATGACTATTAACCAAGTTAATGGGGCTTTAAATTTATTTACCACTTGTGTCCGACTCGAGAATCTTTTTTGGAGCTTGGATTGAATTTGGAGTGGCAGTGTCTGTGGAGTACGGGAGGATCCGATTCATTCTGGCTAAACACTCACTTTTGAATAACAAGAGGATATTATGATCGTATTATCAATGTCTAATATGTTTGAGACTAATTGAGCAATTAATTATTATTGTTGTTTTCATTGAATTTACTCGCTGGGTTTACTATTTCAACTTGGACCAGGCCTTCTCAATCACTGGTGAGCTTGTGACAAGAATGTGTCAATGGGCTTATTTTTGCTGTGAGGGAGATTGTATCAAGTTTAGGAATTTAAAAAAAATTAATTGGGCTGTTTACATCATAATTAATTACTTCTAAAGGATAAAATAATTTTTAGAATTTTTCCAAGTTTCAAAAATTAAATATTTAATAACTCATGGGGCCAATATAATGTAAAATTATCTATTAAACTAATTATTTTTAGTAACCTAAAACTCCTAAGACTTAGTATCATACAAAACCCTGGAACATTTGTTGACATCATCCCTCCCTCCGAATCCGATCCGTTCCAGAGCCCGGTTTCTAAAAACTCCCCGAACCTTCCTTCCCCGCTCTACGAGACTATACACAGAGTAGTACCCACCTAGTAGCTCCCACCACTAAAACTCATCCTGAGCCATTCTAAGAAGATAATGTAAAGAAAGGGAGACTGTGTCCATATGGTAATATTTATTCTGAATATATAAAAAAAAGAGTCTCAAGAAGAAGAAGAAGGATGGGTTGTTGGCAGTTGGAAATTGTGTAATGGGAACACACACCATTCCTCCAAATAAATCTCTAACCCTTTCCCCCCTTAGAAAACATATGTAGAGATAATTAGGTCTATCTCCTTATCTTAATAAGGATATATCCCCCTGACTATTAAATAGAGAGAGAGATGTTGTAGGGAGTATGGTGATCTTACACGTTTCCAATCCTCCAAATGATAGTCAACTCCTTGGGAGAATGATGTATGGGAATGGAGTTGTAAATGGGCTCATATTCATTTGCATTATTGCCACTTCATTCCCGAGCCACTAATCTTCAGAGAACACTTACACACTTATCAACAACACACGTAACAACAACATCACATCAATCTTGGAAAATCTCATTTGAAAATTTCCTCGCTCTTAAAAAATAAAATCTTGGTTTAACGGATTTTATGAAGATTTTTATGGTCATATCCATAATGCTGAGTTGAGTACGAGAACTTACTCTGGCCAATGTTAATTTAAATTGGAGTGAGTATGGTCTTTTATTCGTTTTAGTATTATCGATATGACAAATTTAACTTTACAGATCGTGAAGATGAACATTTTC
Organism: Agrenia bidenticulata; assembly: GCA_034694785.1. Lineage (NCBI taxonomy): Eukaryota > Metazoa > Arthropoda > Collembola > Entomobryomorpha > Isotomidae > Agrenia > Agrenia bidenticulata. The sequence goes on along the minus strand of JAQFYM010000597.1, from coordinate 41,801 downwards.
AAAATTTTAAAAACATTTCGACACCATTCGCTTATATTATTTGTCACATTATTTGTACTATTGTATATAGGTTAATCCAACTGCTTCTGCCAAATAGTAGTAGCTGCAATACATAATTGAGTCGATTGCAGGTACATTTTATTTAAATTTAAAATATTTCAAAACGTTCACGGAATCACAAGTTAACCAGCCACTGTTCAATTCACTCCAGATATCAAGTCCAAACTAAACTAGATCTGTATGTTAACCAAAAGCCAACTCAACTATCTCACAACAAGACTTGATTCTTATTGTTATTCTTAGTAAAACATTGAGGATCCAACATCTCATCCTTTTTTTCCTTATTTATATTACATAAAAAAGAGAAATCTTAAATTCCAGGATAAAGGCTGTAAAAGTACTTTTTTTTACTCAAAGAAAGGAAAAAGCAGATCTCTTACCTAAAAATAAGCTGAACGACTCAAAAAAAAAGAAACAAAAAGTTCAATGTCAAACTCGGTCAAAAGACTTAAACTCTTCCTCTAAAGCTTATAAGAAACGAAGAGGATACGATAGACAAGTCACACAAGTTCAAATCGACCAAAAATAGTAGAAAAAGGTTTAAAAAATACTCTATAATACTTGCTTGATTCTCACAGAACAATAAAATACTCAAGGTTTTCAAGGGAAATAAAAAAAAACTCTTCTTATTCTTATACAATATAATTTTCTTTTTAAAAAAGAGCGAGCAAATGTTTTGGCACCCTTATGGACGCTTATGGAGCAGAGAGAGGGTTAGTTTCTATCTACAAGAGCTTACACTATACCATCTACTGCACACACAGTAGCATCTACGTATATAGACACTACTGAGTGCAGGCACAGGCCCGGTGACCCTATAAATAAAGTAACAATAAATGAAAGTGAACCAAGGGCCATCCAAAAGGAGGAAACGGCCATTCTGGACTCACTTTCAAATTCAATCCCGAATAAAGGGGCGATTCACACCACCACCATCTCATCTCCTCAAATGATTTCCAAAAATACATATATTCCTGAAAATTATGTAAAATCCTCTTGAATTCTTAATCCAATATGTTTTTAAATAGTTCCTTCTTATAAACTTTGTCCAAGTCGCCCCTGACAAGTCAAAAAAAATCCAAAAGGACACATTCAACCCGACTAGGGCAATAAGACTCTGGGCTACTTGTAACTTTATTTCTCCATCTATGTACGAGAGGTTCTATACTATTTCAAGTCTAAGGGTTGATTTTATTGATGGTCCATAATAAAAATAAATAAAGAGTTTCTTCCCATTTTTTTAAGGCTTAAAAAGTGAATTTCTTCCTAAAAATAAGACCATTGTTTGTAAGGGGGAAAAGGTTGAAGGATGCATTATAACTATAACGATTGAGTTTTGTGGTTGTGCTATTATAAAGAAGCAGATGGAGATGCCCGAATAGCAGTAGGCAGTAGGAACTTAAACTTTTGACCCTTTAAGAGATTTCAGAGTTTAGTAGAGTCAGGCAGGTTAAAGCCATATAATTTTATGACACCTTGTACAGCGGAGGACGGTATGACTAGAGAGTGAGGTAAACAAAACGTAAAGCTTGTATAGCTTTTGTCTATATATTCCTTCTTTTTTTAACCATTTTAACCCCCTTCACTCTCTTGTGTCTTATCCTTCCTATAACAGCCTCCTCACAGAGGGATAATAAATGCAACAATAACTGCAGCTCCAAATTACACCATTCTCTCCGGGATTAGGTCAAGGGAACAGAACACACACACACGCCTCCATTGAATCTTCAATGAAGGAGACGATGACCCTTGGAGAAAATAAACAAGGAAACAACTCTCAACCCGTTTGAGGGTGTGTCACTTAAGTTCAAACAGTTTAAAAAAACGCATGCCCTTAAAGTACTTTATGCATAAGCGTTTTACTCCCATGTCAGAGTTCAGTCTTGTGTATTTTTAATGCGTAAAAAAATCGGATATAAAATCAGGGGTGGCTATTTATCATTTGTCATATGCAGGGAGAAAGGGTTCGAGAGATTTCAATTTATGCAAATTAGTCCCTCGTAATTGAGAATTTCCGCAGCAAGTCCTCATCTCAGAGTCAAGACTGACATATGAGACTCTACCCGGTTTTGTCCTCTACCAAAAAGGAAGTAATTCTCTCCCGGGTAGTGTCCTTGTCCCCCCGACTTTTCCTTAAACTCGTTCACAAGAGAGACTCTTGTTGAGACGAGTTGACAAATGCTGAGTTAGGAATTCCGTCATGCATTTAGACAAGTCATAAGTAACTCGGGTAGAGCAGAGACTACTGAGGAATCTGCATGCCATGTCATGCCTCTCTCCTTAAGCCTTCCTCTTCAACAAGGATAGAATCTATCTTATGAGATCACACACAAATTACTCAACCCACCCGCACTGCCACCAAAGCTCTGAAACTTTGAGCAATTATTAGAATTTTCAAATATGCACAGCCCCTCTGGATTGTGGATCATATTACCTCCCCTCTACACCTATACTCTGTACAATGTATCTATAATTTATATCAACCAAGAGGCTAGAGAAGCCCAAGTCTCTAAACTTTGTAAGAGAGAGAGAGAAGTATTTGAAATTCAAGAGAAATATATTTCATTCCAGCTGCCCAACTTGGCATTCCATTTTGCATTAAATTACTTTAAATTAGATTACATTTAGTAAGACCTCCAGGGCCGTCACCTTCCCCCTTCTAATTCATCTCAAATGATGAACTTTGACACTTTGCTATTGGCCACTTAGCCTCTTGTAATTAGCTCGTAGTTGACTCGAGTCTCCTACGTCCCTGGCTAACCAACCACTGTGGTAGTGTTGATAACAAGGAATTCCTAAAGCTTTGGTATGCCCGAGTAGGCCAAAAAGGCCTGGATTGTTACGAAGAATGGAATTCCTCAAGTTTTTAGCTAACTCTAGACGCACAGCTCCTGCCTTCTCAACTCTTTCTAGACTTTGGGGAAGGCAGTGTGGCTTCTGGCCCTTTGAACATTTTAAATAAAGTTGGCAAATCATTTAGACTTTTGGGTGTTCGTGCTTCCATCATCATCATCATCATCTCTCCTCTACCAGGAGGAGGACGCGACCACACTACCGAGTTAAGTGCTCTCTGCGTTTTTCTAAAATTTTCTCAGGCATTTTAACACGGCCTAGCCTCTCCTTATTTAGTTTGAGACACTTGCCATTGTTCTTTGAAAGGGCTGCTCCTGCCTACTACATGGCAGATTATGATTGTGTGCTCAAAGTTTGTTTGGAAGCTCGACATGCCACGTTCATATTGTGTAGTGCATTATCAGCTCCAACCAGCAGCCAATTTGGCTCTGGTCTTTACGAAAAGTAAACCACCATCACATCACCCTTCCTGGATATAAATACTACCCGGGTAATACCTATGTCTTCTTATAGAGTAATACCTCCGTATTTATAATATGTACGTATCCCCCGGGTATCGGATAAAATACCGAGGGAACTCAACACCTTGTGACTTTAGAGACTTTTCACACACACATACACACCCTGGTCGCTAAACCCGAGGCATTTTCGCCTCTCTCGCTCTCTGATATCCTGGTCTACACTAACATGAACAACTTTTGCATGTTTTGGCCCTAATGAGACCAAAGAGGAGGAAAATCAATATCACTGAATTTGTATACTATAAACATATACACTGTGTTTTCTATCCCTTGCTTTCCTTCATAGTAATCTACATATGCCAGGGAGCTTAATGGCACACCAAGTAAAGCATGGCCGATGAGCCACACCGGTCCCAAAAAAAAGTTGGCAGAAAAAGATCCCAACTCCCCAAGCTTGTTGGATGAGGCTACAGTGTCTAATAGATTCTACAATGGATGAAGTATGAATGATTGTAACACTAAAAAATGACAAAAGTTCATACTGACCTGGTGGAGGATAAGGTGAGGCGGATATTTCCGAAGCCCCGTAGGCATTCCGGAGTGCATAGGAGTCATGAAAGGATGAAGCTTCGACCCCGGAGCGGCGGTCATCTGCGGCTGCAGCGGCCGCTGTGATGTAAGCGGCATTGAGATTTGAGCCGTGGGTGTCCATGTGACTTGGCACCCGGGGGGCATAGGGGGAATAGTTACACCAACTCTGAGCACCGAATGCTGCATTACATTCCGCTATCGAGGAGGGAGGTCCCGGGTATTTGTAATCATTGGGCCAAAATGCCAATCCGTGGGTGCCGTGATGCCCGTGTTTTCTATCTCCTCCTGTTGAACCTCCTGTGGAATAGTAGGCGGCCGCGGCGGCTGCGGATGACCCCATGGGACTTGTGTAGGGCGTGGCTTCAAATGAGGAGACTTGGTGACCTCCTGACCCCCCTGATCCACCGCTACTTCCACTCCCTGCGCTGCCGAGTGAGCTGTCTACTGGTAATGTTCCAGGGTAGGTTGGCCAAGCTAGGGGTAATTAAATTTTACATTTAAGAAACACCTTAATTAAGTTTTTCAAGTCCAAATCTGCAAATCTCCATCTTCTTAAAGTAAAAATAGATTGTCCTTACCAGTAGCAGCTGAATTGTGTGTCCCATAAGGGAGGGTACAATTAGAAGGATTACTAGGAGCAGGAAGGGCCGAACTGCCACCACCACCACCAACAGGTATCCTCTTGGCCGGGATATGAAGGGGACCTGAGGAATTTCCATTCATACTTGGAGGGGATGACTCACATTTAATAGTGTTGTTATTATTATAAGGGGATGTCGTACTGGAAATGGGCGTGGTTGTATTTGACCCTCCGGAAGAGTTTCCATTGGCCGTGCCCCCACCGCCACCACCCCCACTCTCATCTCCATACAAACTCCCGTTCATCATATTTATTCTTCCGCAAGACGAGGCCGAGGAGGAGGTGAGGTGACTTGACCCTAAGGGGGGATCACAGCCCCCAAGAGATGAAGAGAGCGAAGAGCCTACGGACCCTCCTTCACGTAAACAAGTAAATAACATATTGAATCAGTTTTTTCCCCTTCACACTTTGCCAATTGCCAAGAAAGGGGGGTAATGGACGATTGCCTATTCGTAATGGGTAATCGATAATGAATTTGGGATCATAATCATCAGTCCGATTGATTCCTCCCCTCCGCACATACAGAAGGACTCGGGTCTCCACAAACTCGTTTGTCCATCCTCAGCTCTACAAAAGGATCTACTCAGTTAATCACTCACTTCTGCCTTCCGCAGGGCAACTTGGCCTCTTCTTGGTCAATACTCACTCAGCCCTGACTGCCTCAGATTATTTCGTGAAATTAACTAATAACTTCTGTTTCCCTTTGGATTTTTTCCCTTTTCAATTTATTAAAATCAAAGATATTGGCAACGTCCCACGAGCTTGCAGATCTAAATATTTGTACTGCGAAATAGCCCCAGCTTATTTATGAGGACAGGGGATTTGATTCAATTAAAATGTATACAAGATTGAAGTTTTTTCCCCTCCCTGTTTGATTTGTAAATGGAAATGTTTGTAAATCAATCCACGGATTGAGTAAAGTGATTCAACGTTGGTGGCTGGGGTCGACGATGGCTGGTGGTTGATGAACTCACGATTGACACGACGAGTCAAATTTTTTTCATTAATCAGCCTCTGAATTTATAATCAGCTTCTGTTCAGTCCACTCGACTCTCTTTCTTTAAAGAACCTAATACGGCCTAGGCCGGGTTGGAACTTTTTTTCCCGATTGTATAATTTAGTACGAATTTATTTTCAACCTCGTTGTTTAGAGTTTGAGGAAACTAATAAATCCTCGACTGGCTCAACCAAACCAACCATTTGAAAACTTTGAAGAGATTCCTATCACACAGATCTGGGATTGATAAGCAAGGAATCCAAGTTTCTCACAAAGTGAATTGCATGCTCAGATAGAGGGCAAAAATCCAGAGTGGAAATCTGTAGCACACACACACAGACACACACATGGGCTGATCATAAAGATGATGATGAAGATGATGATGAAGATGATGAGGAGGATGATGATGATATTATTATTTGATTACAAATAAACCTTTTGCTTTTCATTTAATCAAGAAAGAAAAAACAAAGTTTAGGCTTCACAAGATTCTGAGATGTTCAAAAATCCTCACGAGCTTTTGTGAAGAAGCACCCCATAGGGTTCTTGTGGGATTCGTAAGATTCATTCATAAGACGTTCCCTATGATAAACGCTCTGTGTATGTAGACTAATAATAATAATATGTGTGTAATGTCTTGTGCGTGTTAAACCCTTAACTTTACGGTCCAGTAAAAATCACAAGAACTCCTTTTCGTTTAGAACTATTTACGATCCTCTTCCTGTTCACGGGGGTGCCTGATTATTTATGAAATATGTGCTGGTCGCTACTCTGCCCTTTTTTTCATTCCATCAAGAATAATTAATTCATTTTCCCCCGCCAGTGTTAATTGTAATTAGGTAATTTTAGCAATTAGCTAATAATAACTCCTCCAGTCCAGCCTCCTGATCAGCAAACCTCTACAGAGCTTCTAAGGGCACACTTTTGTAAACTTGAGCACTTACTACACACGCTGTAACATAGTATTAACCACTAATTCTGTATCATTAGGGCTGGCTGTGGTCAACCGGTGGTGGTAGTGGATTTCTAAGGGTATGTTCCTAGCTTGAAAGGAGCAACAAGGGCTTCTCAAATATCTCCTAAGGGTCAAGTCTTATTAAGCCTTTTTTGTGAGCCGGCTCTGGTTGATTTATATTTTTTTAAACTCAGCCCACACGTTCTTCTCCTTTCTCAATTTTATTCAGTTCACCTTCTAATACACTCTTGATTTGATTATTAAAAAGTCCGGATAAAATCCTTCAGAAAATTCAAGTTACTTCAAAAAAAATCCTCATGTAATTTGAGTATGGAAATTTTTCACGAGATTTTTGAGAATTTTTTAAATTTCCTCTTTCAAAAATTTGGGGAAAACTTTTGTTGCCCTTGTTTTTTTTCTTTGGTTTTGATTTGGTAATTTGGATGGTGAGTTTTAGTATTTAGTATTTTATCCTCGTTTGTTGGACTGTGTGTTATTTTGTATACAAGAGTTTTGTGTGTGATGTTTTTTAATTCAATGTTGATAATAATAAGGAGAGGGAGAACCTTCCTGGTGCTCATGTGAGCCACTACTAGTGTTTGATTGACACCCTCGACTCTGTATTTCTCTGAACAAAGTGTTCAAACTTGTGAGGCTTTTTTCCTACTCTTCCCAAGCTTTATAACTTGGATTCCTTATGTAGAATGAACAGGCTGAGGCTGAGATATCTAATGCTCAAGTCAACGCAAGCAAAACCAGACGAACCAACACAGCAGAAGAGCTAAGAGTCAGCATGGGAATGTACATGGGAATCCTCTCCTCCTTATTCTACAGCCCTATCTCTGTCTTACTTGGCTTTTTTATATGATTCGTGGCAACCAGAGCTCTTTCAGAGTCACCGGCAGACTTATAAGAATTTCGAAAATATTGAACATGGATTAAAAAATTCGGCTCTGATAGTTTGAATGAAAATTTGAAAATGAAAATCCGAATTTGGATTAGTTTAACAAGAGATTGATGGGTGTGATTTGGTTTTAAATATCAGTTGTTGTTCTAGTGGAATAAAATGTCGAAAATATTGCGAATAGGATTTAAAAATAACTTGAGAGATTTTATTTAAGCTGCTAAAATTCGAAGATAGTTATACTTTTGTCTCAATTGACTTTGTATTTGCAATTTTGAAAATTATTTCTATCAACTTTAACGAGATTAAAATATAGAATCAAAGGGGTTGGTTTTAAGTTGAGTTGTGATTGATTTTAAAACTTGTCCCGTCATACACCTCTTTTGTATCAATTCATTTAATAAACTCTAAACTTGAACCCGAATAAAACTTGTACATTAGAATTTTCGAACTGTCCTTCCTATATAGTGAACTAGCCCAAACAAATTATTTCAGCAGCCTAAAAATACGTTGATTGCATACATGGCGTAAATTTACCGTTTCAAAGTTTAAATAAAATAAAATAAACGAGTCCACCCTCTTCCTTGTAAACAAAAGTACCCAACTTCCCAAAAAAGGTTAAAATTCAGCTTATTCAATCTGAATACAATTCTTTCTTTCTTTTTCTATGAAATGCAGCGGATTTTGAAAATCAACGATTAGAAAAAAAATCTGGTTTCCAAAACTGTAATTAAAAGCGTCAAATGGAAATGTCTCTGGACAAAGTACAGGGGAAAAGTAATTTGTGTATAAAACCGTTTAAAAAAGAATGTGTCCATATCGGAGATGGGAGGTAGTAAAGTAGCATAGGGCTGTGTAGTTGTAATAAATAGGGAAGTTGATATGCATTTGTAGGAGGAGAGAATGACCCTTAAGCTGTTTGAGTGAGTGTTTTATTTTATGGAGTAATCCAGCCACGGAATAGTGATTTTTTGCGACATTTCAAAGATCATGAAATGACTGAATGGGGCCCTTAAAGTGACAACTTATTATTCATCCTCTCATTTCCAATACCTAACAATTATTAGTCGCCCACGCTCAAATTGCCCATTCCCTTATTATTATTCACCAAATTGCTACCTCTCTCTACGCCACCACCACCGACCCTACACACAACCTTTCCATATCATTCTACCAAATCCATCTTTACACTTACTGGTTCCCTTTGTACTACGTCAATTTAATTGATAATCCCAGGCAATTGGGAAGAGCGATTTTTAATCTTTTCCACAAATTTCTAAACCGCATGGAGATGGTTAAAAATATTTAAACACGTTTAAACCATCTGAGTCCGTTCTGAAATTTGATGGAGATTTATTTGTATTTAAATATATTGGAGAGTGGAAAACGTGTCAAGCTCTTTTAATTCCTTGTGAATACGAAACTTCTTTATACAATTCTATTTAATTTATCCGCATCCATTTTTGCAGTTACGAAGATGTGCTAGTGTTGTTTATAAAGTAATTGAAACTTTGAATTACATAAGCCGAGATTGAAGATGTGAAATACATTTGACTTTCTACCAAGCGTCTAGTTCTACTGGTTGACTAATACCCAAGGAGTAGGCAGATAGAGAGAACTGAGTGTTTTGTGTCGTGCAAGGAGAATGACACATTTGGTGACATCTGTCCTGATAAACGGGACATAGTTTTACAATGGGCACTCTTTTAATTCATCTTTGTGTATGTAAAATTAATTTATTAATTGGATTATTATATTGTGGGGGAGACAAAATATCATTTGATTTGTAATGAAATACTTCAATTAGAGTCAACATTATTTATATTGGTTATCATCTACAGGTTCGGCGTATTTCGGATCTGTTAGTGCTGGAAATATATTTAATACCTAAACTTTAGTTAAATGGCTTTAGTGTATTCTTGTTTATATTAATTTTAACTTCATAAAATTGTATATTCAAGTTAACGTTGATTAACATTCATTTAATTCTGCTACTGACTAATTATATAAGGAAATTGTCTGGCGGATTAATATTTTTAGGATATAAATCCAAGGGCCCTAATGATTTGCATCTGTTACGTGTCTTGTTCTGAGTTTTCATCTCTAATTTGCATATTTTAAAACTTTAAAATCCCTAAATAGTTCCTTTTGAATTAAAATCAACTCTACCGGGTTGCAAATATCTAAAAAATTATTAAAATACTTTCATTTCTAAATCTTCCCCTTTAAAATGCAGAAGCACTGATGTACAATGTGACCAATAACCACATTTTTCGAGTTTCTAAATTAAAAAAAAAACATCTTGAAATCATAAAATCCTTTCAATATAACCAATCAACATCTAAGTGTCCCCAGACAATAAAATATAAACTAACTATACAAAACAATGAATTCGTATAGAATTTAACTTATTTATTTTACTTTATTCAATGTGAATTTTCACTTTCGAAACCCCAGCTACAAAAGGACAATCACTTTTCTCTATCACAAATACGTAAAAAACGAATCATCAAAACTTGTTAAAAATATGCTCAACCCACCAATCTCTCTAGCAATTCAAGAAAACTCTTATGAAATCCCCCAATCTTAATCTACAAGGTGACAATAACTCAATAACTCTTGTGGCAGTAGTGGCTCCAAAATAGGAAGCAACAATGCTTAATTATTATTCCCTCAGCACTCTGCTCATAAGAGACATCACTCACATCACTCATAACCTAACAATATCGTCTTAGAGTCTTAGAGGTAAATCTACTCGTTTCTAAGTTGATACAAATATGCAAATTTCTCTTCTTAATATGTTTAATTTCCAACCCTTTTCTCCTTCTGGCTAAGATGCACTTCTATAGCCACTTGCCCCATACTTTGTACTGAAAGCTAAAAGCTCCCGATAGGTCACGAATAAAAAAAATTCAATTACATCTTCAAACCTACAGTCCATTCGAGTGAATTCCCTATTAAAAATATCAATCAAGGATTTCATAATCACCCATACGATTCTTTTAATTATTTCAAACACCTCAACTTCATGCTGCATCGACAATCGATCGATAGTCAACAATCCAGCCCAGTATGGACAGTGGATTGTCCCAACATTCCATAAATTGCATCCCAAAAGCCTCTCTCTCATATTATGCCTCATTCTAATCTCATCCCCAACCAGTGAGCACTGCTGGTGACAGCCGAAATAAATCACAAATGTCACGGGGAATAAATTTTGAAACGTGAACAAGCCATTAGAACCAGCCCTTAATTATAATACAAACCAACCCAGCAACTGGTCCTCGTTCTGGTTGGTGGTGCACTCTGGGCTCTTGGCATTATAAATAGAATGTATTTAAATTATTTAACCAATAGTTACTGCTCCTAGTTGCAAAAAAATATGCAAAGTAAGTCCTTGTGCCCAGGCCGTGCTATTAAATCCCAAAAACATCCAATCCAATCATCTAGTCCTCCGGCTCAACTTTCTAAATCCTTAAGCCTACCTATTTAAAAATTTATTTGCATTTTTTTAGATTGCAAAACCATCCAATTGACAAATACCAATCGCCCTGTCTATCAACGCACCTTTAAGGTTATGAATAATGCCAAATGCCACAACCACCACCGCCGAACCACCTCGTATTACTTTCTTGAGGCGTAGCTCTACTAGCTTTAAAATACTATACAAGCTATTAGGCAAATCAAATGGATCCGGATGGATTCAAGTCACACATTTGAAACGTGAACGTGATGTACATCTGGTTCTGGCAACCTGTAACCTATTTTTCCAAACCGAATATGAATTATGAATAGAGGATTGTGTAAGGTTTCTCAGTTAATGAATGGATCAATGCCCATCTATGAAAAGTATGAGCCATTTAGTCTAGAGGGGACTTGATATGCATTAAATATTTTTTTATTACCCTTTCAAATGCTATTTTGGAAATCGCATTTGTATTTATAATCTCACATAATAATCATGGCTTGGCTGAGAGCACTTTCTCGCAATCGAGCTTGCAATAGTGTTGTATAGCATGGGTTAAGCTACGAGACAATATGCCCAGTCATTTTTCACAGGGACAATTAGTAATCAGAGAGATTAGCTATTGTGTTTTCAAAACTATTTCCTAACTTTGAGATAACTTTTGAGTATAGTTTTTTTCCTAACACGAAATTAATTAATTTGTCTCGTCTAATTGTGAATTAAACTTTGAGTTTATTATTCGAAATCGTTGAGATGGGTATTTGAAAGATTTCAAGCTGAGGAAGAAAGTTTGTTTGACATTAGTTTTTAGGTATGAATTGAGTTTGGGGAAAGGTTACCGAAGTGGTAAGAAAGATGCAAGTGTGCCATCTCCTCTATGGAAGGGTAAACATTGGAGATTCAGCTCTGCACTTCCGAACTCTAGATAGAGGAGTTCCCCCTCAACTACTTTGTCTTCGTTTACTCTTGTATTTAGTGTATAGTTCTATGGTTTACTATCGACATCACAAACTTATGTTTCAGATTCCTTACGATTTCATTGTCGGAGATCTGCTATTAAAATATTTAATTCGGCATTTAAAATCTTAATTCCCTGTATCAAACTTCAACCCTTTCAATAAATATCTACATGATATTATTGTTATTAAATTAGTAGCTTTCATGGAGAAAAATTGTCTGAACCACAATAGGATGTCAAATAACAAGGATATCTTATTGATTATCTAAAACTGTAAACTTGTAACTCATATCTAAGATGTCAGTAGGTACTGTCACTTGTGGGCTTACTCTCCCAAATCCGGCTCCAAGAAAAATGGCTGCCAGGAACTGTTCATATATCATTTGGCATACTGTGGCTAATTTCTAGTACTAATGTACTACATGAATGGCCCATCGCAGCATTTTCTTTCCAAAGTTACAGCTCAAGCCACAGTAACTTTACTAAAAAGTTTGAAAACCAACAAAAACCATCCTAAAATAAACGACCCATGATGGCAGCAATCGAAAAGTAAGAGCACAAGTGACAGTATCATCCAGGCTAAACTAATTAGGATAACTATTTTAATCCTGGCCACCCTTTGAGATAATCCTTCATGGGATTAAAGCTATCAAGATTAAGGCAAAAATAATTAGCAGCCTTCATGCATTGTATCCCCCTCATGGTCTTCCCCCTACTACAAATATGGTAAACCTACACCTAAACCTTTCCTATCCTAACCTACTTGTATAAAATTCTATGACGGAGATTCAGTGTCAAAGGGCCAAGGAGCTCGGAGGTGATTACTGAGAGTTTTTTCCCAGACTAGACCGTCATGTACTGTGGGTCCCATTGTTGATTGTAATTGAGGAGAACACGAAAAAGGCCGAGTTTGTATACCATGAACCTTGGAAGGTACTTAAGGACAAAGATTGTGAGAAATGTACAAATTCCGACCTCCCCTTCTTCGCCATCCTTGTTTGTTGGAGAACCTTTGAGACCCAATTGGGTCGAAGGACTCTGAAGCCACCATTACTAACTACGAGCTCACCCTCGTCATCCCTCTGTATTAAACGTATTCAAGCTATAAATCATCCACTTGATCCCTCCTTCTTTATTCCTACAAGGCTCTCCATCCTATTGTAATCAAGCCTCTCTTAAAATGCATTGAGAATTCTTACTGCAATATAATAAATCAGAAATGAGCCTACAGAGCATCTTTGGAAATCATCCTAATCATTCTCGATTTCCAAGATAATCCACACTGGATTGGAAATTCATTTAAAAAATTTCAACATAAATCAATTGGTTTATCTAGTTGGGATATTACATTATGTAGTTCGTTGATTTATCTCAGAGAACCTAGAATCAATGAATATTCTGCGAGAAGTTACGAAAATATATGGAGTTATATTTTTGTATTTCTGTTTAGAAGCAGAGGCTTTGTATTTAAACCTGACAATTCATTTACCTGTTCATTGACATTACTTTAAATTTCCAATATACACAAATTCTAACTGGCTTCCACCTCATAAAGTTTTGAATCAATCCCTTCAAAAGAAACTGTTACATTTCATTTCATTTCAAATCACCAAAAATTCAAAAAAAACATCCTTGTCTTCATCTCTAACAAACACAACTAAAGATGCTCTTCCCAAGGGGAAGGTAGGATAAGGGGGATGATTTCACAAGGAAAAAAATCCCAGTCTCAAACTCTGAAACACACACAAGACATACCAAAAAGAATATAATCTTACATTATACACACATACACATACGTCCATGAATCTTTTAATGTTGTGGAATCACGCAACATATTTCAAATCCAATGCACATCTTTCCTCCCACAAACATAATTACAAAATTACAATCCTCCTCTCTCCTACAGGAAAAAAAATCAGAGAAAATCTTCCCAACAAATTACAAGTCTTTTCCCCCTCTAGTCTCATCATCATCATCATCATCTTCAAGGTACTAAGCTAAGCCAATCATTCTAGATCCAACGTCTAGAATATTTTAATCTCTCTTAGCCTTGTGTAATACAAAAAAAACAATCCAATCCACCTACAGACAATGCCGAGCCGAAAACTATTTATCCCTTTCCTCAGCCAAGGACTATGTACTTGGATTATAATACATATCATTTCAACCTACTCCTCTCAGCTTTAGCACCAATCACCGATGAGATGAATGGAATTTTCATTGCCACCACGGGGTGATTAAATTTATCACAAGTATTTATTTCTATAGTCAATCTGTTTTTAAACGTCTTTTCCTTGGATTGAAACAAGGAATTTTTCATATCCTTGTATTCAAATTAAAACCGTTTGTGTGTGTGTGTGGGTGTTTTTTTTAAATATGATTTTGAAGGGGATGTAAGTATTGAATTTACATTTGCATAGCCTTCGTAAATCCATTGTAGTAATAATGATGATGCTTGTTTTGATGTTTTGTTTAGTTTTTAAAAAAGTTATAGAGACAAAATCATAATATTCAAATTCACACCTGGGTCTTTTTTTATAAGACATTCATTGGATATATCTTGTTCCCTGCTACTGGCTTTTCATTCATGATTTTATGACTCTATTAGCCATAAAATAGACTCCAAGACAGGAGGTGTCGGCTACTACTGCTAGTTCTTTCTGAGTGATATCTTCTCAAGTTTCTACAGGGGTTTATGCATGATACATAATAGGAAAAGTAAATGGCGGTTTTAAAGCCGATTTTTAATGCACTTATTTTTGAGGTTTATCTTTATTTTTTTAAATTAACTTGTTAATTAAGTTTTTTTCCCCGGCTTCCTCCTGTCCAAGAAATCGTTTCACTAATCTAATCTTAAGAGTAGCAGATGCTTTTTCTTACACCTTAGGTCACGCAACCAAAGGGAGTTTGAATCTAATTCCTTATTTCAAAAACTTGTAACCAAAAACGGCGTTTCTGTTCAAATTTTTCAAGTATTAGACTTTTCAATCATTTTAAAATTCACTAAACGATTTTTAATGTTTTGACACCTATTACAAATTCCTCAAACTATTCCTCAACAATATTCAAGTCAACCCTGACAATAATCCCAACCCACCTGGAGAAAATAATTCCCATGATTGAAAAGATATGGACAACACTCCCTCCACGAGTCTCTTGGCAATTGGCAAACAGATTGTGAATAGATATTATAATAATACTAATAATAATCTCCGCAGCTCAGCATCATCCCGTTGAGAGATGATCGTCATCATCAATAGCTATTAGGACGGCTAATAAAAAATATTTAGGAAGTATACCACGGGCACAAGGCCGCGGTGGATTTATTAGGGAAATAAAATTCTTCAAATGGCCAAGCCCCCTTGCTCGCAATGCATTTCGCAATTTGCCATGCATTCCTCCAATGCAAAAATTTCAAACACTACCCCAATCTCAAGCCTTGCCGACGACGTATGAGCTACAACTCGTTGTACTCGCAAAAACTATTCAAGTACGAAACTCAAGTCCTTTTCAGAAATCACTTCTCAAACCACGTATGACTACATAATCCCAAGAGAGAAAAAAATAACCTTACCTTGTTATTTCAAAATTGCAAAAGCCCAAGATGACCTAGCTCGTCGACTTGAGTCGCACCCTCTCGATTTCCAAAGCCCTTTTCAAGGGTACACCCTCAAAATATTGCAATGTGCGTAAAATGAAAGTTTCCCACAGTCAGAGTCTCGTCTTCAGGTTTGCATGGATATAATATAGTTGCTTGATTCCCGTCCCTTTTTGGCATTTGATGATTGACAAGTTGAGAAGAGCTGGGAGACCCGCCTGTGAGTCAACAGATCAGAAACACAAACAATGTGCCCATGTAATGTAGCAGTAACTTTTCAACAGATGACTATTTAACTATTTAACTAGCCACTTAATTAGCAAGATAAAGAGTTGGGATGATAATGCACTTGGAATTGCCGTGATAATTGCTTCAGGTGATGATATTATTATTATTATTATTATTGCACATGAATTTAAAAGGCAGAACTATAATACTGACCCTCTTTCTTTGGCTTACAAGTTGTTAACAACAAAAAATATATATATTGCGATTAGTTGATGGGTGATCAACTTTTTTATTTTTTTTTATTACTCCGAGTTATCAAATGTCTTTGGATTTCGTATCACATAATGATGATGATTTATTTTTTACAGTCAGAGTTACTACTATTACTACTTCTCAATGAATTGTAAAATAATGTGCCGGCAGAGTTGCAAGTAGTCTTGGAAGGTTGGCTAATTTGGATTAATCTTTGGGTTTTTTTGAAAGGCTTTTAAAAATAAGTGTACGTATATTTACATTATGAAAATGTTGGTGGGATGGGAGCAAAGGTGTATGTGTCTGAGGGGCTTGTGTGTGTGTGAAATATTGTGTGGATGATGATAGTAATGTGTGGATGATGATGGTGGTGGATGGTTATGGCTTGTGGGAAGGAATACTTATGGACTCTCTCGGGCTCTCTCAGAATTGGAGACGAGAGGAATTGCAAAGAAGGTTGGGCTTTAGCTTCTACGAGCTGATGCCATTTATTTATACCATTTGCCATTTTGCTAAAAGTGGAACGAGTACGCAAAAGCATCCAGAGGGTGAGGATGTTAATCCTATGCAGTTACCAGCTTTATCAACCTTTTACCTCTCGCCGCCTTCTCTCTCTCTGTACAACAGGAATTAATTAAATTTTCCTCATATCCATGTAAAATATTTTTAAAGATGCTTTCGAGATTTCAGATTTTCTCAAGGCTTGAAACTTGTCGGTACTTTTTGGCAGTACAATGCCACGAATTTAAATATTCGAATCGCATACTCAAGACCTGAGAAAAACAGTGGATTGACAAAATCATTTTTTAAACTTAAATCCCTCTTGACTGTGCTGAAAAATAATTTTGTCAGAATTTCATCTACTGAAAAAAAAAATTTCACAGTCAAATTCTCACATAGCAAAACTTATAAATTCCAGTAAACTCCGTCCCACACACAACGAGAAGAACCAAAAAAACTTCATATCGTTCCCTACAAGAATCTTAAGAAAGCTCTCTCAATGTTTTTCTACCTCCCCAAAAGGAAGATGAAGTAAACTCATTTAACCCTTCCAGGATATTTTTTTTGTCCTTTAGCATTTTTTACTCATTTGACATTTGAGAAGTGTTTGAAACATACTAGGTAGATCATAACAATCCTCTCGTTGAGTTTATGCATGAACCAAGTATTAATTTTACAACCTTTACCTCTTCTCCCCTTGCCGAAAAACAGTTTGAGACTATAATATTTGGCAACTGCAGTATCATACCACGTTAAATCCTCTAGCACGGAGGGACACACCTTAGTATGACAAACTTTCTCGAAATGTCAAAGGGGAACACACATATATATTTTTTCGCAATTACTAAGCCCCAGCACTTACGACAGGCCTTGCAGTGGTGGCCATGAGTATAAACTTTGCAAGTCTCATCTACCTCCTTTATTATTATATGTATCACATCTCATGACAAACCAATTCTCGCTTGTCATAAAAATATCCTTCCTTGCAAAAAACTAACACACTCTCTGTCCTTTACTATAATTTCACAATCCCTGTGCCAAGTCCCATAATCCTAGAAGAATCCCATCAAAACCAGCCCATGGATTTCGAAATTGCAGGTACGATGATCGTATTGATGTAATTCCATAATTCAGCCCAAAGTACAAAGTTTCATGCAACTACTACCTTTGGCTGTTAAACTAATTGGGAGTGGATCATTACAGTTTATCGTACAAGTCTCTCTACCAGTTAAGTAATGTCATAAAAATGTGTTGTAGGAAATATTACGAATTTCTGTACACTTAAATTCAGAGCCACCAATTGATGATACACTTGTGTGTTGGAATGTAATGGGGGAAATGTGGACGTTGAATTTCTGAATGAATGAAGCCCTCTGCTCTCTCTAGGAGATGGATAGGTGTGTGTGGATTTAAGAGGGTGCTGTATAATTGTGAAGATGGGTCGTTAAATGACTTTTTAAATTTTAATGGATTTTGGGTCAACTGTACTCGAGAGTCATTCATTGAGGAGCCACCACCACTATTTACTATACTTGGAGGCAGGCCGGAGATAAATGCTATAAAAGATCACAGGGGAAGAAGTTATTGACCCAAAAAATACATTATTATTCTCATTACTGGCTTCCCAATAATATACCACCACCGTTTTCTATCCTCTTCTACTAGTCTTGTAATAGACAATAAAAATAATAAGGAGATGCACTTACTCCCAGGTAACAGTAATAATGCCAGTGGTTGCCTATGTTATTGTTCACTTTTTGAGATACGCCAAAAATAACTTGTCTTTGAAGTACCGTACGGTAATAATGTGGTTGATTTTCGGGTATGTTTTGACTTATTTAAGAGTAATCGTCAGGTAAGTTTTTTGAACCTACAACCCTACCTCATTAAATAGTTTATATAACAAGTCAATATCGGTGTGGAACTAGTTAAAAATAATCCCAATCCTGAAACTTTCTCCGTCCAACTTTCCAACCAAATAATTTATCAAAAATATTCCTCCTTGTTTGGTAAAATAAAAATTTCACCACCACCAAACTCACTCCAACTTCCACCCAGGCCCAAACTGATGGACTAACGAAAAAAATAAAAGATCCGCAACTTTGTTGAAATAATAATCCCTACACCCTCTAGCCCGAGAATATTACAAGACTCTCTCCAATAACAATCTATAGATCCGACACGGTTCTACCTATATAAAATTGAGCACAGGATATATGGATCCCTGTTCACTTAAGTGAAATAAGAAATCCATGGGATACATATTGTAAAATCCAGATAATAATAATCATAATAATAATGCCACCACCACCAACACCAACCCACCAATGGAAATATATACAGTCTCCTGTACTTACCAACAAAGTATCACATTTTCTGACTACGATTTCCGATTCGTTCTGCCTCCCATGAGCCAAAACTAATGGCCGAGACTCCACTTAACCATAGGCCTAAGGTAATTGCAGACTTGGGAAAAAAGCCTATGAATTTAGTCTCTCGTCTCCACGCAGAGGATCAAAGAGAGAGAGAGACTTCATTTCCCCACAACTTCGGAGATCGCAAGATTGTTCAGAGAGCTTAGGCGAGTCTTGTCCTTTGTAATTTGAGCTCTTTGTTCAGCAAAAAATAAGAGGAGCAAAAAAATAATGAAATATTGGCATGCATGTGCACATTGTGGAGACTGAGATGTGGGGATGATGGTGGTGCAGTCATGGAGGGCTCTTGGAGACTTTCGAACATTTGGCAAGAGGAGATTAGAGCCAGAAGGGGCTCTTGAGACCTTTTAGGGATGGATCCCACAATGTGTCATGAATCTTTCAAAGGACTGTGTGTTCTACTTGCAGAGTCAACAGACCTTTGCAATTTTACAATCCCACCGCTTTTTAATATATTTTTTTGGCAAACCGCAGCATTAAATTTGCAAGGAATGCTCCGTTGGAAATTTAAAGAGTTCCCAGGTTTTGAAATTTTAAATTCTTGATTTCATCTCTAACAAACCTGGCAATCTTGGACTTTCAGTTCAGCTACTCCTGACTAAATATTTAGAAAACAAGCCTAGGAGAGCCAGCCGTAAGTCCTCGAGTTCAAAAAGATTTTGAGACTCGTGTCTCAAATTCCAGCAAAAGTTTGTAAAAATTCATTTCCAGAAACTAAGAGCTATTGGATTGTCTTAGAATTTTCGAATTTTAATAACATTTAATGCTCCCTACCCAAGCCCTTTTATATGAGAGACTTTATCCCACCGATTTCTCGGATGTGATTCCCCTAATCCAGGATAATAAAAGCTAGAGTCGGTGGATATTAAAATGGTCTGGCGGTGGGGATTTATTTCCCAGGATTGGAAATTGGAATCCAAGACTGAAGCTCATGTTTTTTGGATGTCGGCACAAGGGAAGAGGCTTGTTGAACTTAGTGAGTTCAATTTAGAGGAGAAGATTATATGAGGGGATTGGCTTAGGAGTGTTTCCTTGCTTGAGTTGACTTGAGTCGCCAGCTGAGACTCACATTAAATCCTATTAAAACTTTTTTCCCTGCATATTTTGGCCAGCCAGCTCGGTCGTAAATTTTGTTCTGGAAACACACCGTTGACTTCATGTTTTAAATTAATGTTGCAAAATGTTACCTCATCATGCTCAGATGCCCTTACATCCTACTCTAATCCACCCCTTCCTTTTATACTATAAAATAAAATACTAAAACGCAGCTCTAAATCTTACATCCTCTACACTCGAAGGGGTTTCGAGGGATTTTAAGGTTTTTTTTGGAAATTAATGAAGTTATTTTCGATACCAATCTCCCCTAGCCTTTGATCCTAAAAAATATTTCCATTAGTTGAACGTTTTCAAAAATAAAAAAACTACTTTTCATGAAGATCTTGAGTGAATATTGAAATTAACGAAATGCTTTTTAAAACCATTCCCCTCTAGTCTTTTACCCTAAAAATGTTACCACTATTCACTTCAAAGTTTAGTTTTTTTAAATTCAACTGATTAAAGGTTATCAAGTGATCTATATAGTAACTAATGTCATTTAATATTACAATGTAGGAAAAAGCTTAAATATGCTTGAACCAACTTGAAATGCATAACAAAGTGTTATGTTAGTAAATAAATAAAGTTAAGTTGAGTAAATAGTGAGTTAAAGGATGTGAATGGCTGCTAAATGGTCACTAATTCCTTTGCTAAGTTGAGATTTACGATGTGATGGTCATTCTGAGATACTTGCCATTTCCTCCTACTCTTTTCCCTATGCAAAGAGCTTGAGTGGAGCTAATTGGGCTTTTTCATCCATCAGAAATTGTCCCTGTTCAACCAATTTCGTATTTTGGACACAGATCCCTAGGACCTGAGTCATCATCATCCCTTGGCATCCCGGATTGGAGGAGTGATAGTGATAAGCGACCAAGTCAATAAGCTCTAAAGCCTAGCCTTGTTTAATTATGAATGAGGAGCATGTCCCTGGGAAATGAAATTGGTTCTAGAGGCAGGGGATGGTAAGTCCATCAAATTTTGATACACAAGCCTGGATATCTGATGTCGTTAAAACTTTCCTTCTGCCTCATCTCTAAAGCAGGGGCGTACTTTGAGGTTCCAATGTATTCGAAACTTGCTATATCAGAACTTCAAAACCCGATAAATCTTTTTAATTTATTATAATTCATGTTTGAAACTTTCTAAGCGAGGTCTAGAATGCCAAAAGCAAATCTGTCTAAAGGCTTTTATTTATTTTACTCACTTTTCCAAAATAAAATTCAAAACTGCATAATAAACTCAGAAATGGAAGCTTCGACGGCTTATAGGAAGGTCAACTGATTTATTTTGATCTAACAATGGAAGTAGGTTCGAAACACGATGAACTTTCAAAAGATGAAGAGACTCACACGAAAACAAACCGTTTTAATAAAATACTACAGAAAACTGTCATAAATTTTGATCATTCTAACTTTTTTGTTGAAAAATCATCAAAAATTTGAAGTAGAGCAATTTTCTTGAATTTTTTGAACAATTGTCTCAGCCAATACAGGACGAACCGATTTGCATTGTTCTATTGTGAGAGATATTTCCCCTTAAAATTCTGAAGGCTATGACTAGTCTGTGTAGACCCCTTTGGCCCCTTAGTCTTTTCGATGGATCTACGTCCCTACGCTCCCTGTTTTCCTCCTAGTTGACTACAGTTCATTTTGTGAGAGAGAAGAAAATCGGCTTTTACGACATGGGAGCAGAAACCATGTTGGCTATCTCCACAACTAATCTCCTCTCCCGGCAATTTATGTGCGTAGGAATATGTGAGAGAAATGTTGGTATTTTCAAAGCCGGGTATTTTCTCCTATTTTCCGACCTGGAGGGACGGGTCTAGAAAGTTGGGAGGAAATAATTGGACAAGTCGGCCTGGAGTTTCATTTGGTCGTAAAATCGAATTGTTCCTTCGTCCACATTCTATATATCAAAGGACCATAGACCACCACCACCAACCTATCTAATCCCAAGAGCTTTTGCGTCTCCAAAGCACGAACGGCTTCCTCCCTCCCTTCAATAATTAAGATACCATTGACTTTATAATTTACACAATTCCACCCTACCGATAACCGAAAAACCCATTCAAAACAAGCATAAAGTAGCATTAAACGACATTGCCATTTCGGCTTTTATTTCTTTGAACATTTCGATAAGAAACTAGCAAGTTTTTTAATCTAAACTTTTTTCTCTACTGAAATATACTTCCTTCAAAGAGTGTCATTGTTTTTTTGGGGGAAATTTATTTCTGGAGAAGGATTTGGAAATATAGAAAACTCTCCGTTCAATTTAAGAAATTGTATCTGAAGATCAAAAATTCACTTATAATTCCATAAAAGGGCTCTAAAAGGAGAAAAGGCTTAAAGACCAATGTTTATAGTCCGCAGTTGGAGGTACAGAGATGGAAAGTGTGTTGTTCGCTGATGGCTGGCAGTGGTGGTGTTTTATAATCCAAAAATCCTTGGTTTCCTCTCAATAAATCCAACCCAAATGGGACATTAAAATCCAATCCTTGCTAAGCCCAGTTGGAATCTCCGAATCAAGGTTGAATATCATTTCTTAAGCCTTTTCTTCCCTTTTATGATCAGAGGGGAATGAGAGTCAATATAATGATATCATCTCATTTCTTAATACATACTCGTATATTATAACATCGTCTCTCTTAAATTACGAAGCCCTTCTACTTCCACCACCACATTTTCGCATCTAGCCTTTCATCTGTTTTTATCCAGGAATGGACCAACATTTATATGCGGGCACTAGGAATATTTTACATTTCCTACTCAATAACTTACCCAAGCAAACTTCTTATTTTTGAGATGTGCTGGCAAATTTTGCTATCAAATACACAATTCCAACACTAGAGACACAATCACACGATTCAAAGAGTCAAATAAATTTCAATCCCGTATTATTAAAACTGTCACATCTCAAGTTATAATAATGTTGACGCCGATTTTAACCGAGCGTCGGTTAAAGAGGTTAAATCCGCAAAGATTCAAGTTTGAAATTTTGGATACAATGTTGGAATGGAAATTATGGATTATTATCATTTTACCTTTTTGGGTAAAAACTTTTGGCTAATACCATTTTGGACAGTCATTTTTTGGATATCGACCGCACACGTCTCTTAAGAGACACACATTTCAAGAACTAGATTGCAATTATTTTTGCATCTAAAACCATAACTCACTAACTCACTATAATTATCCGAAACTAGTTGACTCCAAAAATCCAAAGAGGAATCGAAATATTTTTAAAGCTTAAAAACACTTATTAAAACTACCACTGCTTTTCTTTCCCTACAGTTTCAAAATCTCGCCTCCTCCTCACCTCTCAAGCTTTGACTGCTTGACTCCAAAGGTGTAATTTTCATTGAATAAAAAACACGTATTTTTTTTTTACAGATTTAAGTTAAGGGAGACAAAATATATATGTGTGTTTTTTTTGTTGTATTTGTAAAAGTCCTGGATGGAAAACACACAATGAAATTCCTTGCGTGATGTTTTGTGATTTGAGCCAAGAAATGTGAAGGCTCTAAAAATGTTTCACACTTAGGTGTTTGTTAATTTAGCCAGAGGGATATCATCTTATCTTCCCTTCCTTATTCTTCCCAGCCCATGAGAGAGATACAAGAAAGCAGTCTGACACTTTTCAGCTAAAAACTTCCACAAATTATAATACAACATGTGCACAACCCAAAAGGACGTGTAAAAGGATTGGAGACTATGAGAAATTTATTGATTACCGATTTCTACCATTTGTGGTAGCTTCGTCATTGTGTCTGGAGATCATTGTTGTAAACTTGGAAGTACAGGTCGAGGAAAGTAATTGTTGTAACTTGAAAAAATATCCCATTTATTTACTTTGGGACAACAGAGAACAGTCCTTTGGTAACGATAATGATAAAAACAACCAAAGAAAGGGTTCATATCCTTAGTACACCGTACAAACAATATGTAAGGATTTCTATCATTCAAATTGTATTAAATATTATATTACGGTCATTGTCATATATATTTCGATTCCCGTCAAATCATACGCATAGCTCCTGGTTGCCTTTATACAAAATAAATAGCAACTTTACTAACTGAACAGAAAAATCTGAAAGAAACTGTATATTTTTAACCTTTTTAAAAACATACAAGATTCCCTTAAAATTTTCCAATTGCATTTAAAAAGTCTTGGTTTGATTTTAAAAAATCTCTCTCAGCGTTCATAGAAACTTTCAAAAAGCTACCTAGTTCCATTTGCTTTGATCTAAAGTGAGAGAGTTTCCTTGTAGTGTGTCCTCATCAGAAGTCACACCTCCCCAACAAAGAGTGAGAAAGGCTCAATAGGTTAAAGTAAACTTTGAGAGAGATGCGAAGAATTATTTAACAAAAATACGAATCCTTTACAAAAGACTCTAATGGACAATCTAAAACCCCAAGACACTTTTCTACTCTCAAACTTGGTGAGATAAAAGTGTGAGAAATCCTGACTCGTGTTCATTTCTAGTGCATACAGTTAGTTTCTCAACAGAACAAATATTAAAGGTTAGAGAACCTCACCCTTAAAAAACACCTTTCCAACCTTTTCGACTTTAAGAAAATTCTTCTTTTTTTTTTACAAACTGAAAAAACTTAATTTTAAAATCTAACTGATTGAAAATTTCCAATCTTAAAAGAAATGCTAAGAAAATGTTTCAGCATATGGTTTGGCAAGACATTTGCGTAGAGCGTATTGCATAAAGTTTGCCGACGGCGCTTCCTCTCGGTTTGGATTCGACCAGTTGGGATCTTCTTGTCCCGTTTTTGCAACGATGCTTTTGTAACACGAGAGAATGCTTGCGAATATAGCCTTGCTGTCAACTACATGACATCTTCCATGCTAGATACGCAACTTTATCTTGACAAAAGTTTTTCAAAGACTTTATTGCACAAATGTTTATTAAAGGAATTTTGGATTCGAGTTAGTGTCCTTGGCTGACTCAAGTTTCAAATCGATACTTTGGCTAGTGGCTAGATCTCTTAACGTAATTAACTTCCCCACAATCTCACAAGCCCTTATTAAAAGTTATTTAAAAAATATTGGTTTAATGGTTACCTCAAGGTGGTCGAGCCAAGTCTCCAAGTCTCGTCATCCTCTCGAAAAGGGATGCAAGATTGTTGGTTATTTTAAAACAAACTCCAGCCATTTCTAACAATATCCATTTAATCCCACCACATCTCCCAATGACACTGACTAATTTCACCCAAAGATAAATGTGGACTGATGAGAAAGGGCTTGGTGAGAAAGGGATATAAAATATAAAACAGGGACATGGACCCTGTACAAGGATGAGCTAATAAAAAGGGCCAATTGGATCCTAGGCGACAACAAATTGGCAAATCAAAAAAAATCTCTCCAGCCAGCCATCAGTGGCATCATCTCCCTTTTACAAAGCTAGTGCAAATAGATCTGTCCATAGGACACAGCGAATTTATTTCCCTACCCTTGGCTCCCATATACGAGTACTTACTAAAAGGTTCGAGAAATGTGCAGACATATGAATCGGCGTTTTCGGGACTTTACATTTGAATAGCCTCATTCAAGGGATTAAAGCTTGAGCAATAATCATAAAACAATCTGGAGTTCTGGGAAGGGATGGGGTGACACTACTCAACCCCCTCTGATAATGACACGAGAAGCTCAGTGGTCACCTTTCTTTTGGACCCATTTTAAAAGACTAGATATTAGAGATTCCTATCTAAACAAAAATTCAATCTTCGTGACTCTGGAAGGGTAACTTTTCAACTTTTGACTTGTCGGAAAAGAATATATAATATATGAACACTTTTATAGAGAGGATACATACGTATGTTATAGAGGCTGTAAATATCGCGAATTTTTTCAACAGCCTCTGCCCTTCATTTTTATAAGGGACAATAATATTTTTGTACATTTCCCCACTTTGGAGATTTTTTTAACATTTCTAAGAATCTCGGTTGCTCATACTGCCGAATATAGTAGACAGAGTGGACAATTTTATTGATCTGTATTTTAAATTACGCAGAGTCCTATGACAATATATTTTTGGCTCTATTTAACCTCATGAATTAAATTTAAGGAATGTTTAGAAATCCCCCCCCCCAAGTTAGATCAAGTATAAGCGTTTGATGCAATTTGAAAAAGTTACACTCATTATTCAGGTACCAAACACCGATAATTACATTTACATTTCCACGTATTTTTAAATGATGTTCCGTTAAATATCCTTCATCAGGACGGTACCAACGAGATTAAATGTTACCGATGACTGCCACCAACCCCGTCCGGCCTATTGGCATTGAGGATTCCCCTTGCATGCAAACATGCAACTCTCTAGCCAACCCAAATGTAGAGAAACACTGACTAGCCATATGTATTCTCATTTCTCTTGTATCTGTGAACTAAAGACATTGTTGATGTTATAGGGGAGCTCACCCAAAACTCTGCCTGGCCAAGTCATGAGGTGGCCATAAAATGTCACACGAGCCAAATTTATCGCTTCACCCATGTTTTTTAATGAGCCAACCACCAATGCCGAGGGTGGGGGGACAGAGACAGCCATCATGGAAACTTATTATAAGACAAAATTCAGCCAATACCCTTTCAATACTTTTCTCCCTACTTCCTTCTCTCCCCTTTGCATACAAAGATTTTTGCAACGTTTTCTTAAAGCTCGAGAGTTGATAACTTTTGATAGTGTCTGTGGAAAATTATGCGGATTTAATTATAAATTAGCCGGAAAATCTTTAAAACCTAAATATAAAATAATAATAATATGATTCTATACGTTTTAATACTTCCCAACCTCACCTACCCTTTGGCCTTTGGTATCAAAATCCAACCACTAAATAAACATATCTGCGTCTTATATAGAAACAAATAAATTATTGTCACCTGTGTTATAACACCCACTGTTGACTGTCCAAACTCAAAGACACCGTTCTAATCTTACTCTTAAGTTTTTTGGGTCACTATCGATAATAGTTTTTTACGAAAGTCAAGGGTCGAAATTTTCGACAGCATCATCATAATCTCTCCGACCTCTTTAGTCAGATGTATCGAATGAGCTATTCAGATTCGAAATCGGTCCAACAGTTTTGTAGCAAGGAGTAGTGGAAAAACAAAACCAAACAGGCAGACATTTTAAGTGAATTACAAAAAAGTTTACTGAAATCCATCCCAGGCTTTTCGAACCTCTCTAAATCTTCCATACCACCTAAGAAAACATTGACACAACATCCTCGAAAAAACCTTTGAAAAAAAATCCTCTCCACGGAGCAAAAATAATAAAACACGAGCCGAGCCAAATGACCAAAAGTGACATAAACATATAAACGCCCATCTCCTACTTATATATTATTGCCTCTTCTCCCAAACCTAATACGTTCGAAAATGAGAGAAAGCAGTTGGACTTGAAAATACTTTCATCCTAGTCATCCCTTGACGGAAAAGGACGGGCAGTAGCCATTACAAGTCACCCACACGCACAAGGTCACTTGAAATAACAAAACCGAAAACCCTTTCTGGAAGTCCCACCTTGTGAAAAACACGTTTGGGCAAAATGGCCAATTTGGAAAGAAATGGAAATCGTTCCAAGGAGCCCTAAAAGTCCCGGTTCTTGTTCCCTAATAACAAGGACCGACATGTCTCCAAAATTTATCGGATCGTTTAGGCCATCCCTCTGGTGCCTAAGTTTTATTTTTATTATTCATCTCCCTTCATCCTTAAACTCATCCCGTGTTATCTCAAGTGTTTCTGATGCTCTGGAGGTTGATGGTCGGGCTATTTTATTGAAGGAATTCCAACTATTTTACCATTTTATTTGTGAAACAACTGCCATGTTTCCGACCGTTTTATTCCCTTCAATTTTATGCAACAATTCACAGTTGTTACGACCCTTAAATGGCCAATCTGGGTCTTTTTATCTACTTGGGATTTTTCTCCCTTTGATGAAAATTCCAAGATTCCAACCAAATTTCCCTGTAGTACTTGCTTATTCGAAACTCACTAGTCTTGAGCACAAGAATTTGTATTCATTCTCTTGGTCTAACATCGTAGATCAAACTATCATAAAATACTGTGGTTGATCGAGCCAAAAATGAGCTAAATTTTTTTATCCCTTGGTGTCAAAAAATGATTTTCTCCGTTTCGGAATTTTCAATCTTAAAAATCTTAAAAGTTTTAAACTTACGTACACATGCACCATGTTTCTGAAGGATGATCTTATTTTCCCAATCACTTTGAACAATTTAATTTGAAATTACAAACAAAACAATAGTAAAAATATTGCGCTATAATGATCACATCCACACGTAAAATCGGAACGGATCCTTCCTCGCTCTCTAGTTCTTGGCATGAAACTGAATAGAAATAAATGTTTACAATTTTACATGAACCACGTTCCTCGTCCCTCTCAACTCTACAGATAAGTATGAAATAACCAGCCTTAACTCTCTAGCTTTTGCATCCTCAATGCTTATCACAGATATAACCAATTAATAAAAAATGGAACTTGTACTTGTAAGCATTCGTTAAAGATGTACAACATACATAGCTATAGTCTACAATCTACGAAATGATATTCAAGAGCCGGGAGGCAAGGTGAAAAAAAAGGATTGAAAAACTCAAGATTTGAAACTGACAGTTCTGTCCTGCTCTGACGGACTGAATAGACAAATCAGTTAATTTCTGACTGACGGATCACCGTGGACGCACTTATTATTAATTATATTCAAACGGTTCAGCTCCTGGTACTCTATACTTTCAGTGATAGCATAGTTAGCTGCAAGTATAGGCTATGGGGAGAATTCAGTGCCAGATTTATACCCAGTTACAATTTGCATAAGCATTGCCTCACTATTGGAAGAAAGTTTCAATTAGAAAACACATGTCAGGAAAAGGAACTCGGCGTGCGTTCCATGTGGTAGGGGCTGATAGTTTAATAGATAATTAAATGGAAATAAATGTCATTTAATACCCCTTGTTTGCATCTTCCCTGAGGTTTACGACTTGAAAAAAAACGAGCCTTTGAACTTGAAATCAAACTAAATGTCATCTCTCCTCTACGTGCATTTAAACTGTGATAAACGATAAAGTCTCAAAGCCTTTGATACAATAGGGATAAGATGATACAAGAAAAGATAAATAAAAGATTGTAAATCACTTTGTGATCAAAATGAAAAGGCACCAGCCACACTTCTGGAGCCACCAGGAACAAGCCAACTTATCACATGGACGTTGAATCCTTGTAATTTATAAGTTTGTTACAAAGATCTTGATATTTGAATAAAAAGCATTTACGAGGGGTACATGATGATCCTCGTGTGTACTCTACTTGGGCTTAATGAGGGTATGGATGTAATATCCAAGAGGCACTTGGAGTTATAGTCAGGCTTAAGATTAGTAAGACAATTTCTACAATGTTAGGCCAGTTCATTGAATGACACAATGTTCTTTGTATGGTTCGGCTTGTTTTTGTCGGTTGGAAGACAAGGAGCCGTCAAGTAAGGACATGAAAGAAAAAACTTGACAGTCAGTCATCTGTCCCTTCTTGATTGATTACTTTACTTTTTTTTCTTACTTATCTCTGTGTGTATGTAATAGGTTGAGGATATATTTAGATGAACATGTTGATTATGATACACTGGGTAATATTGACACAAGTAAAGTTTCTTTTAATGTGGGATTAATTTAAATGGTTCAAGAAACTTGTCTGCAATTCAATGTAAGATTAAAATTTAATCACATCATATATTTCTGGAGATTTCTCTCTGAAATCGGTAACCCCAATATTAGACAAAAAATACTACACTTATCGTGGGTGCTGTATTGTATGACTAAATAAATAAAATAAATAAATAACGAGATTAAAATTGAAACGTTATTTCCAATAACTTGTAGAATAAATCTCTTGGGGATTTATTGTGATTGAAGTTTGCAGTTATTTATAGAACTTGTAAAATCAACCAATAATCTACTTCACCATGAATGGAAAATAATTAATTAAATCCCTTTTTAATATCCATCTCCTAATTTTAAAATAAATTCCCAAGCTCCAAGTTTTCCAATCAATCCGCAAACAAAGTCAATTTCAAACAGACTGAAAACTTGCTTAAAACTTGTAAAGGGAAAGTCTTTCTTGAATCATCCCAAATTAAACTCTCGTAATGATCCTCTCTCTGTACAAAAGCATGATCATGAATAATTATGGAATAAAAGGTAAAGTAAACTGGATCATAAAGCCAATCCATCAAACCCTAGTTATAGCTCCACAAAAGCCCAACTTTTTGATGGACCGTATAGAGTGACACAAGTTGGACTAATGGTTCATAAACTTAACCTTAATTAGCAATTAAAAGATTTATCTTTCCCACCCTTCTTATTTGATTGCCAGGCCTTTTTTAATTCTACCCTCTTCTTAAACCTTTGAAATACTGAAATCTAATGGTCTACACTAGTTTATTTACGAGACAATCAAATCTCAAATCCTCTCAGCCCGAGACTCTCGGGGGACTCTATCCTCAAATTCTATTGCCTATTCGTTTAATAATAATCCGATATCGAATAAATACAAACTCACCTTGAAGCTGGACTGCCTCCTTGATGAAAATGACTTGATTCTTCAGCTTTGTAATTGCACTTGGTATTTGTGATTGACTTGCAGTAGCGACTGGAGCATCATGTATGTAGAGATATGTTTGAAACTGTTCGAAAATTAAGTGGTAAAATCTTGTAGCTGAATGGGGACACTAGTATTGAAAACGGAGGACTTGTCCGGTATGATTTTTTTTGGGGACGATTCTATGATTTCTGAAAGACAAGTTTGGGACACTTGAAGAAGATGGTCCAAGTTTTGTGCAAGTCTTTTTGGGATTTGAGAAAAGGAGAGAGTGTGGGCGCAGGGAAGATGTCCAACCCGGTTGGCAAAAATGCGAGCTTTGGATTGGCCTTTGAGCTATTAAAATACTTTCTTGAGTTTTTCTCTGCTACTCACCGATTTTCACCCTTTTATTGTCTCCTCGTTCAAACTCCGCCTTGGTTAACAATCATTCCCTGCTGGATACTCTACAATACGCAACACTCTATACACTCCAATTAAAACCAATGTAAAAGGACGTTTCAATACAAAGAAAATTAGAGAAGAAGAGACTGAAAAAAGGTATTTTGAACAACAATTAATTTCCTGGTTTCCACATGTGCGATATATTTTCTAATTTTTTTTGACGTGACTGCCACAATGTAATTTTCAAAATCATTTTGTATTTGTCAGCTGTGCAAAATGATTGAGGGATTTGAAATGAATGTTTACAGTTTTTGGGGAATTTCGGAAAAATAAAGGGCTGTGGGATACAACTTTGGCGTTTTTATTTACAAGCTAAGGGCAGTTGCCATAATTTTTTGATTTTATTATTTTCAAGATTGATAAAACTGGTTGTTTTTTAAGTTGCGAGTAGGAAGGGGTACTTAGTTAGACATGAATTAGTTAAATCTTAGTTATTGTGATTGTTTTTTAAATGAAGATTTTAAATGTTTGAGATATGCTGAGAACGCATCGTTTTCCTACCTATTTACATCAATTTATTAAGCCAATCTGTTTGTTTGTAGTAGAATTTGCATCGTTTGAAATACATGATATTAATGTCAGGTTGTTTTTAATCATGTTTAAACGGCTCTTAATTACATTACTAAATATATCTAAGTTTACAAGTACAGGGTGGTAGAGAATACATTATCTTTCTAGCATCATGATGTCATTTAACGATGATAAGGAGGGACACAAGGTAATAGCAATTAAACAGCAAGAACTTAGCCATTAAAATCCTCTTAATATTGTTATGTCCAGTTTAGAAAATCCTAATGGTATTTTTAACAAATGAGATGAACTCTTTGTGGTTTCCCTCACATAATGTATCTAGGATTGTATGAATATTAGTAACTAGTAATAACATCAGCCCCCTCCGACTAGCCAAATACAGAAAGCTCAGCCACTTAACTCGATAATAAAGCTTGTAAGCTTAAATTATAATTTTTACAAAATCACCTACAAGGTAGTAAGTGCCTAAACGTTTAAATGATTAAACTTTTGCCACTGCTGGAGTATCAAGTACATGGATTTCGGGTGTTTTTACAAAACTGGAGATTTTTTATTTTCCAAGCCACCACCAACCCAAGCCAATCTCCTTAACATCCGTTTCGGTCCCCATTTTTTATTTCCCCGAAGGTGATACAAATTGCGGAGATGATATATAATAAAAAAAACTGAAAAGCATCAAACAGCTCTCATCTTTTGTTCATCTTTTAGACTTGTCTGACTTTTTACGGCAATGTGCAGACCATTAAAAAAGCTATACGTTGTATTATTCACGAATCGGGGAAAGAAGAGGAAGATCCATTTTGAACAACATTTTATATTTTATGCCCAATGCTAGACACTTGAAGTAAGAGGCTATTAAAACGGTTACATACTTTTAAAATATCCATTAATCTATTTTACAGCAGAGTTTTACAACTTTTCCCAAATATTATATCCCTTGTGAGCTACAAAATACTAGCACTGCTCTCAAGTACCAAAAGTCCATTAATATTTTTAGTCGGGGAGGAGGTGGACTCCGCGGACTCAATAGCTTCCCTGCCCGAATTCGACAAGGAGGGCGCGGGCTATCTGTAGGGACTAGTATACACGCAATTATGATCGCACTTTCAGCCTGCGGCTTATGCGACATCGAAATTTTCTAGCTCGCTACCCTTGACGAAGAAGCTTGTAAATATTTGCCCTCTGCTCCTCCATAAAAACCAAATCTGTAGTTTAATATATAATTTTGCAACTTATTATTAGCCCCTTCATGTAGTCTAAAAGCCCGAGCTCGTATAACCACAGATCTCATGTGCTGGAATCTTATTTTATTTTTCAACCCCAGACAATGTTACAGATTCGAAATGAGGGATATGCAGACCCATAGAACTGACACATAAATCAAAGATGGAATGTTCAATTAGAATTCTTGATGATTACTTGTACTGAGGGGCCGGCAGGAGGTTGAGAATGCTAGAAGAGATGTATTTTTTTTAAATAGGAAGACTTAACATGATATTACACAAAAGTACTAAAACAAACGAACAATTCCACTTATAGTTCAATGCTAAAACTTTTTGAAATCCTCTAAAACTTTTTTGGACAGCCTTTTGTGTATTCAATACTTATGATTTTTGAGCCTAGAGTCATGGATTTGAGAAGCGTGTTTTTTGCTACAAAAAAATTTGTAAAGAAATCCGATTTTTACAAATCGTTTTACAAGGGGCACGTGAGATGTGTCTACCCTTTGCAAATAAAATTGTCCTTTTTGTAAATGATTTGGATACTGGCTGAATTCTCGGCCCTACTTTCCTGGCAGTTTTACAAGGAGCAATTATCAGTCGTTCGTTGTTATAGTTGAGAAATAATTGGTATTCTTATATTGCGAGGGACAAGAGGCAAAATCGGAACTTTTATTCTGAAGGGAATTACTATTATATTATAACTACTACTGTTTGAGATCTGATATTTTTTCATCTGTAGTAGTAGACTTAAGCCGGAGTCACGAAATGTTGTACAAAGTTCGTCGGTGTAAAATATTTGATTTGATTTGGTACTTTATTGTTAAATAGTTTCAAATTACATAGTAGTCTGTTCTTCCAACCGTAACAGTTATAGATATGAGTTGTGAATTGTGACCTGATTATCGTGGTTGCCCAACATACAAACACATCATCCCTCTTGACGATATTCCACTCTTTAACTAGCTCTTTAAACGAATTATGAGCTTAATTTACAAATCAATAATCTTTATATGGTATCCCGATTTTGCATGAATCGGAAGCATTGTGACTTAAATATCACGCCCATCCAATTTCGAAACTGATCAACACGAAAACAAATCAAGTTAAAACTATGGTACATCTTTCGGTCAAGTTGGCTGAAGTTTGCATAGTATTTACTTATCCATACATACCCAACAAGCCTAGTCTAATGCAATTCAGCATGTACTGTAACTTATGACCCACAGAGTATAGCAACGATTCATTTGACCTCTGACCGAATCCCTGACCTTCCAAAACGCTTAGGCTCTCGAGCTCTAGAAATATGCTATGTGGGAATAATGAGACTGAAGACTGAGCATCCTCAGATTGGCTGCTGGCCACCCACCGTCGACATTTCACCGCAGAACACAAACCCCAACTGGAATATCAGTCCTAGTGTGGAGTGGAAATTCTGGATTCTTTTACACATCTCCTCCGGGCATGGAGAGGGTTTCAAAGGGATAAAAAAATAACACTGAAAACTATTTTCCTCCGGGGAAAAAAAATTGATAGAAATTAAGGAAATATCTACAAGAGGAATCATGGAGATTTAAGATATTTAAAAAATATTTTTTTTATAGGTTAGGTTATACTAATAAAAAAATACACTAGGACTGTAGCTGGAACTGAGTGAGTTGTATTCAAACTGTTGCTGGGCTGGAGGCAATGGTTCCATCGTCCTCTGGACAAAATTGCGAAAAATAGTTTAGTCAAAAAATTAAAGACAACCATTTTATTTTTATTGAAAACTGCGTGGGAAAATTCGTTGATTTTCAAGGACACAATTTCCTATCTTTGGTTTTAATGGCTTAGTAGGTACTTGAGGGTTGTCCTTTAGCTCGTGTAGGGGATGACCGGGGGCTACGAGGTAGGAGTCAGATGTGGTTTCCTCGATAGATTCTAGTAGAAACTAGATCGATCAGGAGGGCAGAGGGGGGTTAGGGCTGTAAGAAGTTCAAGGTCGAAGGTTGAGGACTCGTTTGGGGTAGGAGACAGGACCCACTAGGGCCATAGGAACATGTCCAACTCTAAGGATAAGAGTATGCAAGAGAAGTTTAAGAACTTTTTCAGGGGACTTAAAGGGAATGGTAAATTATATATTTCGGATACATTTTAATATTTTAATATTTTTGGAGTTGATTGTTGTGTACATTGTTTTGTGATTGACTTTTTTGTAGGAATACCTCGATCGACGTTTGAAGAATATGTAGTTCTAACGGATGAGTTTGTGTCGGATTTGAAACCGGAGTCACCCATTGTTACCCGGGTGAAGGCTGCCCGAGAGTTGACTGAGATTTGCAAGACCAGAAGGGCTGAAAGTGTAAGTTTGATTTTGAATTTAGTTGATAGTTAGAAAGGGCAACTGAACACAGTGAATGTTTTATCTTAACTTTTGATTTCAATGTACAGCACACCATCGAGAAGATATGGGCTCTAGTGCACGACCTCCTGCAAGTTCAGCCCAAAGTTTCGAAAGAAACCCGACACATGATATTCGGACTGCTGATAACTGTGTGCCAATCTCAGCTGGAGAAATGTGGGTTTCTTCGAGCCAAGTTCTTTATGTTCATTAAGGGTCACAACGTGACGGAAGACATTCTCCCTCGGTTCCAATTTTTGAGAGTTTTGACGGAAAATGGGAGAGACGTTTCGTACTTTGATGAGAGGATTGGACCCTTCCTTCTCGAATGGATGGCTGACCGTCAGACGAAGGCTATTCCTGTGACGGAGTTTATGACTTTTCTCGTTAACATTATCAAGTTCAATCAGAGCTTTCTTGACCAAGATATACTCATGGGAATCATCCAGTAAGACAGCTGTTTATATAGATTACTTAAGAATTTAGAATTTTTAAGGAAGTAGAGTCATGGCTCATGTGTTTTTGTTTCTAGAAATGTGTGTTTCGTCAGCTGCACTTGTTCATTGAAAGACGATGTCATGGAATGTCTCAATGTTCTTAGTGCAGTGATTTGCTACGGTAGTTTGCCTCCAGGATGTCTTTCACCCTTTTTAGCAACCCTGTGTCGAACTGTTAATATAGACACGCTGTGCCAAACCAGCTGGAAAGTTATGAGAAATCTTTTGGGGACTGGTCACCTTGGTGGCTCTGGGCTGTATACTATGTGTAACTTTATGGAGACTACGGAGCGATCTGATGATGTCTCTGTTATTCGAGGAGCTGTATTCTTTGTGGGAGTTAGTCTGTGGGGTAACAAGATGATCCGGAATTTGAAATACAGTCACAACGCTGCTTTATCCTCGTTTGAGAAAGTTAGTTTGATTCTATACAACAAATTCTAGGTATAGATGTAAATGCTTGGAATATAAACGATTGAATTATTTTTGTGTAGGCTCTTGAGCGGCGTCACTCCTTGGTCACCTTTGAAGTGATACTGCGGGTTCAAGATCTGGTGAAAAATAACGGAGAAGCGCTGCAAACGATTTCATGGGATTTGATTCTTCAGATAACTGCTAAAGTTATCAATCATGCGAAAAACGATTGCTCTTCAGAAGACCCTGCCCG
This sequence comes from Agrenia bidenticulata, assembly GCA_034694785.1. Classification (NCBI taxonomy): domain Eukaryota; kingdom Metazoa; phylum Arthropoda; class Collembola; order Entomobryomorpha; family Isotomidae; genus Agrenia; species Agrenia bidenticulata. The sequence goes on along the minus strand of JAQFYM010000597.1, from coordinate 5,453 downwards.
GTACGTAAAGATCTTGAAAGCAGTGAACGACGCTTTGGATAGTATTGAGTTAATAGTACATACGAAAAGTTTCTGTGGATCAGTCGATAGATTTTATCAGCTAGTTGATAGCAGCTATCTAACGAGACCCGTAAGTTTGTCAGACTTACCATTCTCAGTTTTTGTATTCAGGTTATAATACAAGTTGTTCATAATTATAGGTAGCTTCCGTGGAAAAACTTCTTCAATATAAGGTCTTGACTCAGATACAAACTTCTAAGCCGGGGTGGTTTAAAAACTTGATAAGTTTTGCGGATAAACATTTACGGCACGAAATGCGACCAGGAGTTAAAGTTAAAGCTCTTCATCTCATAACCAAAATATGTCTGGCCAACCGGGACATTTACGAAGAAGACTTAATTGATAAAATAATTCTTCCTCATATGAAGAATTTGGAAAGTGAAACTGATACTCTAGTTCGGCAGTCCGGAGTTAAGTTCTTGGTAGATTTTTTGATGGAGTCTTCATCCAAGAAGGGACATGACTTACTTCACATCCTAGAAAGAGTATATTTTTTTCAATTTCCTATTTCAGATTGATTATTCATGAATCTAAACGTACAAACAATATTCTGTTGACTATACTAGGTTGTAAACCGACCTTATGAAATTCACGCACAGTCTGGTGCAGACACGGTTCACATTTTTGCAGAAATAGAAGTTCAAGATATTGTGACGGCAATTAAGGGAATAGTGCAACTTTTTAAGAAGAAGATATATCACACACCGTCCTCAATCGCTACGACCACGTACAAAGTAAGCAAACTTACATGTACATGCAAAAGTTTTAGTTAAAGAAGGTTTACAATTTTTGTTATACTTGCAATTAGATTTTGGTCCGACATTTGGGGACCCACTTCAAGAAACCTGCTGTTTTGGAAAGCTGTAGCTCTATCCGATACATGGTAAGTGTTCTTAATTAAATTGTATTGTTCTATGTATACGATAATAATAATTCTTAACTTATGATTTGTAGATTTTCGACTGTTTCTTTCAAATCCGAGCTAACGCGTTATACCACTTGGGATTTCCACATAAAAGTGCTACTGGAGCAACAATTCCACTGACTTTTAGCTGTTATCTCGCAGTTGACCATCGAGACGGAGATGAGAAGACTTTATTGGAGCAATATGGACTAAGTCAAGAAAATAGCCCCAGCCCGTCTCAAGCTGGAAGCATTATTCTCAATTCGAATAGCTCTCCATCCGTGCAACAATTCTCTGGTGCTGGCCCATGGGTCACTTACATCTCATTAACTGCTGCTTGCAAGGTAAGATATCGAACAGTACTTTGAAGTTGATTGATGCAAGAAGTATGATTAAAAATTTGTATTTTTCAATAACGTATTCGTGATCACAGCTCGTTGTGGGTAGTCTCAAGAAGGAAAAAGGTATACCCTTTAAGCAAAGTCCTTCTCAATGAAATTACTGGTTCACTTATCCACGTGTTTATCTTATTGCTTCCAGATTGGAAAGTTCTGGAGCTGATTCTAATGAATCTTCCTAGTGTTCTTGAGAATAAAGCATTGATTTTATCGAAGCATGGAAATGATATCGATTATCTTGCTACGGCTTTGTGTGCAATGGTAATTTTGTATTTGACTTCTTAAACCCAGACCAATCATATAACAGTTTAAAAGTATTTAGATGATTTATGAATACTTTCTTGTAGGTTATGGATCGGACACTCAATCTTCCAGAATCTCTTCGAAATTGTCCTCCAGCTCCGAAGTTCTCGCGATCAGATTTTCAGGCTTATCTATTTCCAATCTTAACAGCCTTAGTCTCGTACCATACGAACTTAGAAAGTGGAACTCAGTTGAAAATCGTGAAATGTTTGCAGCAAGGACTGGTGTCTAAATGTTGCAGAGTTTGCATTCTTGCCCTTACTATTTGTACACTGGAAATGAAAGATACTATGCATAAACTACTGCCAGAAGTTCTTCTCGCTCTTTCAAAGATTACAGCTAAAGTGACCATATCTATTCCTGTGCTGGAGTTTCTTTCAACGCTGATTCATCTGCCGCGAGTTTTTGCGTCATTCGTTCAGGATCAGTAAGAATTAATTTCAACATGTTATTTAATTAATAAAGAGTAATGAATTAATTACCTAATGTAATTTTAGGTACATGGCTATATTTGCTATCGCCCTTCCATACACTAACCCCTTCAAATTCAACCAGTACACTGTGTCCCTTGCTCATCATGTCATTGCAATGTGGTTCTTAAAGTGCCGCCTCTCCTTCCGGTAATACTTATAAATCACTGCATTAATAAGCGTTGATTGAAACAGGACATGACTTTAAAACGTTCTAATTTAGGCGAGGATTCGTAACTTACATTATAAGAGGATTGGAGGCAAATGTTTGGGCCCCAATTGAGGAAGAAAGTCGAAAATACGCATTGGAATTGAAGAACGAAGACTCGACTAATCGAAAACGCAGCTCAAGTCTTACTGAGCAAAGTCAAAAACGACGAGAACGGCCCATTTCAGGCCATACACAGGGTCAACCAAATTCCGGTCTCAGAGTAACTTCCTTCGACGCCAAACCTGCAGCTGACAAATCTCTTCAGACATTTCATCAAGAGTTGACAGAAACATGTATTGATTTTATGGTTCGATACGCTTTTGCAGACTGCTCTGCGCTGCCGACAAGATTTGTAACCACAAGTTTTCTGATTTCTGGCGGTCTTTCCCAGTCATGGATGATTGACAGTCGAATTATAACAATCACTACTAGTGGATGTACTCAGAAGGAGTTAAGAGATGGACTTTGTGATAAGTGTTACCTTATTTGTCGAAAACAACGAAGCGTCGAAGAAGGAAGAAGTGTATCGCAAGATGTCCCTGCATTGGGACGAAGTCTGTCAGTACGAGGAGTAAATGATACGGGGTCCTTAAGTTCTACGAATTTGGCAAACAGACGAAGGCATCGTTCTGCTTTTGCTGGTGCTGTAGGCCAACAATCCCGACGTCCTGATTTCTTTGGGGGTCACAAACTTGGATCAGATGTTGCTATTAATGGAGAAAGGAGAGAAGTGAAAGACGATCTGCATTTAGAGCACAAGTTACAAGGCATTTGTTCTGATGGTGGAGGGTTGGAGGAAAGCAATTTGGCCAGCTCTGGGGCTCTAGGAGGCAGTTCAACTTTCATACCGGAATTCTCACAGCGAAGCAAGGTTTATCCATTTAAAAAAATATATATCCAAGGAAGTATATCCAGATTGGATTTTTGTTTGAAACAATGAATCGAGATTTAATAAGAATTTATTTACATGCAGATTGAGCCCATGCTTTGTACTTGCTGGTGTGCTGGATGGGCTGAAATATTGATAAGAAGTCCTACAGGAAATACTTCGTGGATGATGAGGGTTCAGAATCACATTGGAAATAACAATACAGCTGACATTCCCATTAAAGATCTCTCTTCGATTTACCTACAAAATATTGTTGAACCTTGTCTTGCTGAATCGTTTGTATCGGGAAGTGCCACTAGCTCAACTTTGTCATCCCCTACTCAAACTCAGCAACCTTCACTTGCGTCTCAGAGTTCATTGTCTCAAGGTTTGTGTGGTATGCTATGTAGATAAACCTAGTTATCTAGAACGAATTACCTAATAATTTCCGATTTCTTTAAAATCTGGTAGACTCAGTTCTAGGTGGAACAGTGTCGCCGACTATCCCGGGTACTCCTACAACACCAGACTCTCCAGAAGAGCAAGACGTACCAGGATCTTCGAGAAAGAATCCTGTACGAAGATCTAATTCATCCCCTGAAATGTCTTCAACATGGAAACCACCGCATGTAAACCTTCAAAAAGATATTGAAGAGCAAGATGAGGAAGAGTCATCAAAGGCAGAAGCCCCTTCATGGCTTAAACACCCGGTGGAAAATTTGTTGAACGGATCATCCGAAGGCACTGCAACCAACAGTTTTCAGCAGCTAAAGGATTTCAGCAAGGAGGAATATTGCTCCAGTGCCAATTGCTCTTCCATCACTTTGCAGATGAAAGGAAACACTTCTCCTTTCCGACGAAGCTATGAAGCAATTCCGGAGGAAAACACTCTAAAAACGGGGAGTTTGAGTAGCAGTCCGGACGGAACTCGCCAGCCTGAAATACTTGCTCCTATAAAGAGAGACAGAATATCGACGATTTCGGTAATCCTCATTCAAATCGTAATTCACTCATTTTGCTAATTATTCAAAATGTTCACAGGTCATGACTCCTGCAAGGCGAAATCAAGTGCGAAGAATCATGTCTCTTGGTGGAGAATCTGTCGGAACTAGTAGATTTGGAGGTTCTGGAGAAACTGGAATAAGAACTGGAATCAGTCCCAGCTTTGTGTTTTTACAACTTTGCTCTCAAGGAATTTTTGGGAAAGGAGAAAGACCTCTGCTCCTTCCTTCCGGTGAAAACACAGCTAAAAGTCTTCGAGTACGTGTTAAATAATTTTTCTTCTGTTTGTGTTCGTGATATTTTGTGCTATAAGAAATCTCTGTTAATCTTGCCATAGGTCTTAGACTACATTCCTCCATATGAAACTCACAAGATTGGTGTGGTCTACGTCGGTCCAGGTCAAGCTCAGAAGGAAGCTGCAATTTTGCAAAATCAATGTGGTTCCGCACGGTACAGAGACTTTATTCAGGGTCTCGGCTCACTTATAAAACTGAGGGAGATCGATTCACAGAAACTTTACATTGGTGGGCTTGCGAAGGATGGAGGCGATGGCGAATTTGCATGTATTTGGCAAGATGATGTTATGCAGGTTGGTAATAAAACTTTTTGGTTTCTGATACAGTTTGCCTAACTTTAATGGGTAATTGATTCCGTTCTAGGTAATATTCCATGTTGCCACATTGATGCCCAATACAGCTTCCGATCCCTGTGGTAATTGCAAGAAGCGGCATATTGGGAACGACCATGTCACCATCGTATACAACAACAGTGATGAAGAATATGACATTTCCACAATCAAGGTATGATTTGTTTGTGTTCATTATTTAAAAAGTTGTTTACTTTAAAAAATCCGTACAATTTTATATTGCAATTCTTTTAGTGTCAATTTCTGTATGCCTGTGTGGTGATACAACCCCTGGACCACAAGACCAATCGTGTGACTGTAAAGGTTACTAAGCCAATTCTATCTGACCACATTGGACACCAAGAGGCCAAGATTGTTTCTGACCAAAATCTTCCTATAATGGCTAGGCAGCTTGCACTGCACTCAAACGTAACTACAAATAATGTTTGAAAATACATGCAATTTTTAGCCCGAGCCAGGGCTTATGTGATCACCGTGTCCGTCCGTCCGTCCGTCCGTCCGTCCGTCTGTCCAGACGATAACTCTCTTCAAACATGTCCGATTGACTTGAAATTTTGTACACGGGTGTATAGGGTCAATATAATTAATGAG
>JAQFYM010000596.1:0-57111 GCA_034694785.1 Agrenia bidenticulata | reverse complement strand
CCTTCTTACTATGAATTTCTTTTTGTACCAATTTATATGGATGAATAAATACCACAATTACAATTACAATTACAATATACTTGAAAATCTGTTGAAGATGAGGGATTTAGGGAAATCATTCTTTGAGGCTACAATTGTTGAGGAACGGTGAATTTTTAGTAGCTCGTTGTCTTTATGGGGATTAGGCAGTCTTTGTTAGCTTAACTTATGGAGCAGAGCTTCTTAGAGAATTTATAAGATTCACTGAGCATTACTCATAGAAATTCCGACATATGCATACACATCTGTCCGTTGGAAGCTCCGTATTTGTGAACACGTAATTTTAATGTAACTTATGCTCAAGTAAACTATAGAATACAATCAGCAAGAAGAAACTATAAGACAATGTGTAAGAAATGAACGTCTCAGCGTTTCGTATCCAAATCGATGGGAGTCTGAGGGAAATATCGGTTATGGTTTTCTTCGTCTTTAGCTTTATCCTTTTTAGTTCTACAGTCTTCCTGTTTTCAATAATCAACATCCCAAAGATTATAAAGACATTTCCATACAAGAGTTTCTCTCCCTCCTCTACGGAAAATCATTGGCCGTTCATCTACTTTTTAGCCCGTTCGTTAGGGCTTATAGCATCGTCATTGTCTGTCCGTCCTTCTGTCCGTCCGTCTGTCCGTAGACGCGATAACTCTCGATAGGTTTGACCTAGAGTCTTCAAACTTCAAATTTGATACAGTTGGTCTTTGTTGGATATGAAAGATCAAGTTTGAAGATGGGTTGAATCAGTCAATTTTGTGGCCCTTGGGGTTTTTTGACTGTACCCCCTTAAAAAATTCTTCTCAGAAGACTTTGGAGATTTTTTTCGAAAGTAACAGCAAAAATGATAGGTTCCCAAAAATGGACGAAACACAGTAGGTGAAGAATGTGAGTGATTTTCGATGGAGGAGGGAGAGGAACTCTTCTAACGATCGCAACAGTAGTTGGACAATGAAATATAAAAAAACTTACTAGAACACGTGTACAGCATCTAAAAAAATCTTCCATCTCTTCACAATTGCTGTAGACCCGAGGGACTATGATGGGATCTTTAGAAAACAAAATCCATACACCTCTTTATAAAACATACAACTCTGAGAGATAAGACTTTTAATATTAATAGGGAGGGTGTGCTACAGTGATTATAGACTTCTGATTGGGACTGTAGTAAAACTTTTAACGTTGGTACAGTCAGAGGCCAAAATCCCTCTAGCACAAATTCTCTAATGAGACTGACGCTTCTTTTCACAAGCTACTAGTTCGGCAGTAATGTCCTTTGCGGACGCTTCCCCTCCAGGGTTCGAGATCCATTTCTTCAACATGGCCAGGACGTTTGGCTCATTGATTCCAGTACTGTTTTCGTTGACAAAGCCCATCTCTCTGATGAAACAGGATTGCATGCACTAGAACAGTTAGCAAGTTTTTAATTAGCAAGACAAGTCCTTTCAAATCGTATGGCTCTTTGGTGTAGTTAGGATGGACTGTCCATCATGGACTTACAAGGAGGGGGGTGGGGCCGCCGAAAGCCACTTTCTGAGTGCCCAAAACGAGTCGAGATTCCTGGACGTGTTTGATGTCGGCACAGTGGTAGCTTACATCTGTCACTTCTGTCGACAAATTATTGAATCCACGTATACATCGAAGATTCAGCAGCGGTTTCACCATCAACATTATTGCACTAAAAGGATTGTGGTCAACAGAATTCCACTTATCATCTCCGTAGCCCTCCTGTACAATTCATATTAAAACTTATTTTAATCAGCAAGATTTTTTTAAGCCACATTTACATTCCAACAAATAGAAACTTTTACTTTGCTCGTTTCGTTTATTTTAGAGTGAAAAGAAAAATGTTTGAAAATCCAAGTATCCAAAAATCCTGATTTTTTCAATCCAATGTAAACTAAATTTGGATATAAATGGAAATGTGGAAATGAGAGAGTTGAAAAGATTTAAAATTTAACATTGCGTGCTGCACTTAGGACTGACGATGACCAGGCGCAGGCTCAACTCAGGATTAAAGATATGACCTCTGACCCAAGTCTCTCTGTGACCGAATACAAGCAGTTAACATCTAATAGAGAGGTTGTGATAGAGTGATTTTCGGCTTCTTATTGGGACCATCAATGTTCAGAGTATTGCTACAATCACAATTACAAGCCAAAAATCATTCTATCTCAACCTCCCTAATGTTACAATCCAATATAATTTCCCTTTAAAAATAATTTTAAATAATAATTAATAAAGGAGATTAATTAAAAAAATATCCAAATCAAAGTTATATAAATCTTTTTCACATGCAAGTAGAAAATGGCGATAGCGATGATGGTACTCTTCAATTCCATTCCCCTCATATCTTTAGAGAAATGAAACGCTGTGCTTGTCCGGATCAATGAATTAAATTTTTAAAATCAGCTCGTGACGATGGGAAATTAGAAAATCGTCAAAAAGTTGTGACTTGTGACGCTAAATTGAATACTGAAAATTTCCAAGTAGAGTTAGGCAATTAAAAATCAGAATTAATGGAGAGCAATTTTTATTTCCTCATTGTCAAGAGTCCTTCACGTCTACAAGAATTCGTCATAAAAGGAATTTAATTCAAATTACCGGCCAAATTAATATTTAAAGCTAACTTTGGCAACTCTCATCAATAGCTCAGCATAATTATTATCACCATAAGATAAAGAAAAAAAATCACGCTACTTAAAATCCATAATTTTCAAAATAACATATATGATAAGTTAATAGGGAGGTTGTGCTACAGTATTTTTTGTATTATGACTGAGTGTACCAATGTAAAGAGCATTGCTACAGTCACCATGATAAGCGGAAAATCATTATAGCACAAGCTCACTAATGTCATTGATAACTGATTGAGCAAGGACCTCTGGATGAACTTGTCCAGCTGATGAATGAAGATTAGCAGAGAAACCGGCTTAGGGAAAAAATATAAACCCCCGTCTCCAATAATTTAATATTATGATTATTATGAACATCTATTTAAAAGCCAGATAGTCAAGGGATTTCAAATATTTACCCCTCCTTACAAATTCATTTTTCAAATCATATCTTTTAAATAAAAACAAAAAATAATAATAAAACCAAATAAGTTCCTTTATAAATGGAAACATAAAAATGCATTCTTGGCAATCAATTGTCTCCCAAGTTCACGTCTCATCAAACTGCTACGAAAATGACATTTCAGCTATATGGAAGAATTTTGAAGGGAGGAAGGTCGATGACCCAGGTCAAGGGCATTCCTAAACATTTTTCTACAAAGGGTCATTCTTCTATAAGGATTGGATGTGCCAGTGGCTTCTGGGGTGACACCCCTACTGCCGGTAATTATTTCAGTTCACTCATTCCAAATTCAATCATCGTCATTGGTGAACAGGCACTGGACCAAAGGTCATAATGATATGACCTTCCAAAGATTGTTACCAACTTGTGACCAAATACCCAATTATCAACTAATTTCAGCCTCTCAGTTGGTCCATCATGGTCAACTCGACTTCCTCGTCTTTGACTACCTTTCCGAGGTGACGATGTCCCTCCTCGTGGCTGCACAGCACAAAAACCCAGAAATGGGCGGATGGTGCCCTGACTTTGTTCAAACTATGGCCCCACTCTTGACCCACGTCAAGAAGCAAGGTCAGCAACACATTTTAAACCCTCCCCAGATGACACACTTATTAATATTTCTTAACTCTTTTTCTTATAAGGACTGAGGGTAGTGACAAATGCTGGCGGAGTCAACCCATCAGCCTGTATGAAAACTCTCATGGGGGTGGCTAATAAAATGGGCGTTCCTGACCTCAAAGTAGCCCTTGTGACAGGGGATGACCTTCTAGCCAGAAAAAATGAGATCGGTACGGACCAATGTCCAAATCCGAACGCCATCACAAGCGTCAATGCTTATCTTGGGTAAATTAAATCTCCAAACCTTCGACACTCAATCCCCTCCATATTTTTAAATGTACTTTGATTGCTTACCTTGCAGAGCTGGTCCGATAAGCCGAGCCCTTGACCTCGGGGCTGAGATTGTGATAACAGGTCGTTGTACTGACTCCGCCCTTGCTCTAGGCCCTCTCGTCCACTCGGTAAATCCTCTAATGGAAATTTAACCAAGTTAATTATTTATGTCATAACACAGTTATTTAAATTGAAAAGTATAAATGGGCCTGGGATGACTTTGACTTAATGGCCAAAGGGTCACTAGCTGGTCACTTGATTGAATGTGGGGCTCAGGCTACTGGAGGGATTTTCACGGATTGGGAGGATGTGACAGGCTGGGAAAACAATGGTGGATAACCGAGTTTAAAAGCTAAGTGATACTAAAATTAGATTGTGATAAAATGTCTTACTTGAAAAGGTTTCCCGGTAGCAGTCTGTGAATCGAACGGTAATTTCCTGATCACAAAACCCGAAGGGACAGGGGGACTTGTGACCCGTGGGACAGTGGCCGAGCAGCTCCTGTATGAAATAGGCGATCCCACCTCCTACGCCCTCCCTGACGTCATTTGCGATTTTTCAAACGTTGAATTGACTGAGGGTCCTAGGGGAGTACTTGTTACTGGTGCTAAGGGGCGACCTCCGACATCATTTTATAAAGCTGGTCTCTAAAATTTTCTACCTATCAATCAATTACATTTAAATTAACGAGTACGGCTTTTCCAGGAGGGACATTCCAAGACGGGTGGAAATGTACGGCAGTGTGCCCAATAATTGGACCCAATGCTCGAGAAAAGGGACACAAGACGGCGGAAGCTATAATTACCCGAGTTCGGGCTTTACTCAAAGCTGCTAAAATGTCAGACTTTATCAGAACTCATGTACAATTGCTTGGGTCTGAGGAGGCTTATGGAGCTAATGCTAGGTAGGCTTTTCAAAATAAAACTCCAAGGGGTATACAAGTAAAAACATTTAAAACTAATCCTAGAACAGCGAATTTAGAAACTAGAGATGCCGTTTTATGGATGGCCGTTCATCATTCCGAAAAGAAGGCCCTTGAGGTAAAAATCCATCCCTTGAAAGTTTTCTACACTTTCAATTCAATTACATTTCCTAAGGGTTTAAAAATTTTGATTAAAAACAACGGCAGATATTCGCGAGAGAAATCGCATCAGCAGGGACAGGAATGGCTCCTGGCCTTACATCTGTCATATCCGGTCGCCCAAAAGCAGCTCCTTTGCTCAGATTCTTCTCATATCTTCACCCTAAGGACCAAATCAAAATCAAAATTAAAACTTCTGATGGCCATGAAGAGATTTACGCCCCTGAAATAGCCACAACCTCAATTACCGCAACCTTTTCAGATGAACTTAAAGTGAGAGATGAAAAAGTCCAAATAGACTCCGGAAATATTTCTTATAAACTCAGTGACCTCGCGTTTCTTCGAAGTGGAGACAAAGGGGACACATGTAATATCGGGGTCATTGCAAGAGACGCTTCTTATTTCCCTTACATCAAGAGTAAGCTCAGCTCAGAGAGGGTGCTCAAATATTTCAAGCATAAATTCAGTGAGGAGAATCCCACATGCCATCGGTGAAACATGTTTTTCCAATGCTTTACTTAAAAATCATCTTACGAGTTGAGACATTAAATTTGTGTACATTGTTGCAGATATGAAGTTCCAGGAGTTTATGGGCTGAACTTTGTTTTAAAAAACTCTCTTGGTGGTGGTGGCATTGCTGCATTAAATCCAGATCCTCAAGGCAAAGGTTATGCTCAAATGTTAGCTGATTTCCCCATCGAAAATGTGCCTAAACTCAAATAATTCTAACTACACAATCAATGTAATAACAACAACGTATAATCTATATTTCCAATACGTTCATTTTTTCAATATCAGAAGCGAATATTAAAAATTAATTTTTATCATCTATGCGATACTGGATCTTATTTTTCATAGCTGTCATAAATTGTATAGCAGGGGACTAAAGGATCGTAATTCCATTTGGGGAAAACTCTCTTGTACAGCGGCATGAGGGCCGTATCTTGAGATTTCATTTGACCATCGAATGAGCACTTCATATGACCGTGTGTACCTACACAAAAAACATTTAATATACCTTCTGTCAGTATTCAATAATTTTATCTATTAACTTACCAAGGGGCTCTTTAATATGACCACGACGTCCATATCGAGTTTTTAACTCAATAGGTTTGAACCAATCGATATCTTCTCGAGTAAAGAACATGAAGCGAACCACAGCATTTCTCCCAGTCACTTTGAATGGATGTCCGCTCAGCAACACTCGCTTGATTACGAGTCGACTTGGGTCAATTGAAAAAATATGTCCACTCCCAACCGGCACCTTAAACCAGAAATAGATTCAAGTTTAAATATCAAATATCAAATCTTTGCTGACAATTACTGAGCCAATAAGAATAGGAAACTCTTACCAGTTCAGATTTTGAAGTTTTAAATGCCAAGACGGATGCGGTCGGAAATACGATAGGGCCGAAAACAGTTACCATACAACTCTGATTTACTTGACCGAATCGCAGCATCTAGAAAAATCGATAGGAGTTAAATAACATAAACACAAGTTGTAAAAATTACTAGAAAAATTACCTTGTGCTTATTTCCTGGAGAAATCTCACTCAAAATGGGTTTGGCCTGAAATCTATGATATCCTACTTGGAAGATGAGGTCTTCCTTGTTCTTAAGCACTTCTGTCAGATTCAGTTGGATGTTCAGCACAGACATTCTCGTTTCGTGACGAAGAAGAGAAACCATGGAAGTCAACTTTGAAGATCCGATTACCTGCCCAAGGTTTCCAGCCGTTGCATCCAAAGGTTTCAGAATAATCGTCACACGCTGACCGACCTGGGCACAAAATTTAAGCTCTAATTAGTAAGTATATTGGGACAGAGACAAATCTGTGTGTTTAAAGTTAACTTACAGGAATATATCCAGGACCATCGTCAACAGCCTTGTCTCCCACCACAACTTTAAGAACGTGTCGGAAATTTTGAAATTGAAATATCTTGGAATACTCCTTCGGTAAGTTCTCATTTGTATCCCAGTTAGAATTTTTGAACGACTGCAAGCCTCGATATTTCTGAAACCTCACTTTAGCTGGCGTTTCAAGCGGTGTGTCTACCCAATCGGGGAATTCTGCTTCTGTTTTAGCATCTGTTGAAAAAAAAATCACACATTTTTGAAACATCTAAATGCTAAATTCTATCATTATAATCCATTTGTCATGCATGTCCATTTAATACCTTTGGAAATTTGAAGCTGTCTTTTTTCCTCCTCCCAATCCATTTCACCATCTTCGCCATCCTCTTCACTTCCGCTGCCTTCCTCGTCGTCACCTTCACCAGTTTCCAGCTCATCATCCGATCCGATAATTTCGTCATCTGCCTCGCCATCCGAATTGACAAGCCAGTCCGCCTGATAATCCGATGTCCCCTTTGGAAGTAGAACCTTCTTCTTATTTCCAATATCCATTGACATCTGACTCTGATCGTCCCCTGAAATCATCCCTTCATACTCTTCATCATCTAAATCAGATCCGGAATCCATTTCTTCATCCTCCGCTTCGTTGCCCCCGTCGTCCTCCCCTTGAGGAACGTTACATGGATCGAAGAGAAATCTGGCCGGAACTGGAGTATTAGATGGCGCAGGGCCTTCTGTCTGCTGAGCAACGGACATCATGGCTTTGGGAAGTTGCATGGGTGCAACGTCTATGCGAAGGATTTGGAAAGTTCCACAACCAGAGATAAGAACCGGGCGATAAGGATTCAAATTCTTTCGACGAATAACTCCGGTTATCTCCATCAAGTTACAATTGCTTGTAGACGAGTCTAAAGCCACGTAGTTGGGGTGAAGCGTTGCCGGGTCTACAGCTGGTAGAGGGCAATAGTTTTCGATGAACATGGAGGATCGAAGAGACCACTGCTTTGGAATGGTGATCTTAGATACCGAGATCATACGAAGTAGGTTGGATATCTGACCTCCGTTCGTGATCGGATAGATCTTTTCCACAGGTAAATACTTGCTGACCGATTTGAGGAACGACTTCTCCTCTGCTTTTGCAAACGAAGAGTTGACCCCGATGAAAGGGGTTGGGAGCCCTTGTTCCTTTGCGGCCTTCAATAAGGACATTCCTTCCGGTGAAACCTCTTCCAGCAAAGGGAGAAGAAATAGAGAAATGTCCGCCTGCTTCAAAGTGTCCAGAACTGTCCAGAAGTCGTTGGATGGTGGGGTAACGAGTGTTATGTTTTTACCACTTGAAAGCCTAGGTTTGTGAAGACATGGAAATTTAAAATACATGATCTTTACGTCATAATTGTTAGTATTTAGTTATTACTTGAGATATGTGGAATTTCCTGCTTGACCCACAACGGTGGCGAAGTTTTTGCAATTCGAAAGAATGAACTGGAGAGTAAAGGTCACGTTTGTGGACGATGACAGAGGGATAAGTGTGACGCAAATTGGGGCTCCACGTGCCCCACCAATCGACCTTTTCTTATCCAGAACTTCCTGGATTTTTCTTGACCTTCCGACAGCAGCTTGATTCTTTCTATCCTTCTTCTTGAGTTGACCCCTCAGACGTTTGTTTACTGACCCTGCTGTTGACACTCGACCTGCACAAGTGTACACATATTCAAATTTAATTAAATATTCAACGTAAGTGTACACTGAAAATGGGTTTGTAAATTACCTCCAGTTTGGTCATCCTGGGCCCCTTTACTTCGATGTCGACCAGTTTTATGCTTTTTATTATCCTGCTTCAAAGGTCCGGCTCGGTGACCTTCTTTCCCTTGACCTACAGAATTCCTCACCCTTCCCATTTCACTAATTAAACGTAATTAAACGACAGTTAATTAAATGGCGGAATCAAGAATCAACAATGCAGTTAAACATTGAGAAATTCATGAAAAGACAGAAAAAGAAACCTCGTGCTTGGAAAATTTCAATTCAGAGGAATTCAAATCCCGCGGGTATTAAGAAATTTCCCTGGGGCAATACTAGAATAAGTCCCTTAGTAATTCTCATGAAAATCTCAATCCCCTTCAGTAAGGTGTATTAAATCTTGTAGATAATGAAATCTCCATGCGCCATAAATGAAATAATTTACTTAACCACGATTCCCTATAAAATATTTCATTGCATATTTAAAATATAACGTAAACTGATGTGTTAAAACATGATTTAAAGTGCTTGAGAGATTTTGCTAAAGGAGACAGAGCCATCTGTTTAGCCCAGTGTACCAAAGTCATCAGATTGTCCGAAATTGTTCAAGTGTCATAGTGTCACTCTTTTTCCTGGGGCGTACAAATCATTTTTCAGCATCCCAATTAAAGGTTAAACCCCCAGTTAACTAACTAACCTCCTTACGAGTGTACTTGCTCAAAAAAGGCATGTGACTCTGATTATAAAATAACAAAGATATATTAAAAAAGTGTGTGTAGGGAAGCCTTTGGAAAAGAATAAAAAGCTCAACTCCTCCAACAACAGCTGAGCAGAGAAGTTTAAATCGTATTTTTAATCCAGTGCATAGAGGTGAGTCATCATCACACAATTCTCATTCATTTAGAAATTAACTTGCTCACATTTAGTTGGGAACAGTTTTTAAATCTTAAGGGGTAAATTTACAAGGGCTATATAGTTTTATTGAAAATACTAAGGGTGTTTTAAAAAGGTGTCCAAAGACTAAAAAGTTACAGAACTCTGACTCAAGGTTAGTCATTCTCCCATCCTTTGTTAAAATTAAAGGCGTTAACTTTAAGTCGCATATTGAGTTAAATCTTTTTAAAACTCCGAGTTAGCTTCTCATCCAGAATTTAAATTAAACTGATGTTTGATTTTATGTGTTAGATTTATTTTTTATTTTTAAAGGTCAAAACTAAAAGCACAAAGCCAAGAAGGGAGAAATCTGAAGTCTACTTTTAAACGCTTCAAGGAAGGATAGAGAGAAGTTGTGGAAAGTACTAACTAATTAAGCAATTAGTTAATTGAGGAAGGTCAAGTTAGGTCAATTCTCATATATATTAGGTAAGTGGATGCTTTAATTCAGAATTCCTTCATGGCTCATTACTCGTATTTTCGTTTCTCAAATCTTGGTCTTCTGCGACTTAAAAAAATACCAAGAGACGACGATAGTTTAAAGTTCACTTTAATTATTTAAATGAGACGGAGAGCATTTAAAACTTTAAAAAGATATCTCTAGTCTATTTTTTGATGATGAGAAGCATTAAAAAAGATTTACGATCGAGATTTAATCGTTTTTTAATAAAAACTTGTGGATATATAAAAATAGTTTTAATAATTTTGAATTATTGAATAAAGGATCAGTGGCAATTTAAAAAATGTTTGAGAGAATTTAGATTTAAGGAATGAGGTCATTGTCGTCCTAGAAAGTAAAGTTTCAAAGTGCAAAATTGTGTTTATAAATTTACATCTTTTGTTCCATACATTCAAATCCTTTCATATGGATTTCAAGTTGTATGTATACAATGACCTAAATTATCATCTTTTATCTATCTTTTTTTTATTATCCCTCCCCTATCTATTTATCATTTGAAAAGTTTTAATTCATCTTTACAAAGTCAATAAAAGTCATATAGAATAAAACGTTGTCATGTTTTAGTCACTTTCAGTCAAAACTGTCAAAAGGCTTTAAAAAAAACAAAAAACCTTAAACTGTCAACTGTCCAAAAGCTCCAAAAATAGTAAAGTCAGTCAAATTAATTTCAAAAAGTGTCAATTTTCTTCTGACTTGAAACAAGGTTTAAGCTTTTAAATCTTCCAGCCGTTCCAGCTTCCATAGTTTAGTAATTAAATAGTAATTAAAACATTTTAAAACTTGAAAGTATTACGCAGAGAGCTAGGCTGGGCAAAGTCAAGAGTTCAATTCAATGGATTCCTCTTACACATTGCATTACATTAAACATAGGATCATATTAGTACGACTTTTATGATTTTGTTGACTCTTCAATTCCTCAGAGATGAAACTTAATGCCAGTTAATGGCTTTTGGGCTTTTCCTTGAAAGTTGATTCCAAAGAAAATCTGTCCCTTTTTTTAGAGGCCTATAAAAGTTGAATTTGAATACTCTTTAACACTGGCTCTTAATTTGTGTTGAATAAGTTTGATTGTATTTGATATTTTAGATAAAAGAGAAAGATGGCGACAAGGAAGAAGGTGCTACTGAAAGTGATCATTCTGGGAGACTCAGGGGTTGGAAAGACCTCTCTCATGAATCAATATGTGAACAAAAAGTTTTCAAATCAGTATAAAGCAACAATCGGAGCCGATTTCCTCACCAAGGAGGTCATGGTCGATGACCGACTCGTAACTATGCAGGTCAGCTCAAACATCTTTTCATTCATCATGGGGGTCGATCCTTGTGACCGTCTGGGCTAGATTATTTCACCTCTAAATAAGGGGCGTTGCAAAGTTTCAAATTCCAGCCTACGTCCTAAGATTAATCAGTTACACAAAATCCCCAATGACTCACTGAAGCTATTATGATTGAATAAGTAAAGAAACGTCATCTAATTTCCTTCTAGATATGGGACACGGCAGGTCAAGAAAGATTCCAGTCCCTTGGAGTGGCCTTCTACCGAGGGGCAGATTGCTGCGTCCTCGTATTCGACGTCTCAGCCCCGAGTACGTTCAAGTCCCTTGACAGTTGGAGGGACGAGTTCCTCATCCAAGCCTCACCTCGTGACCCCGACAACTTCCCTTTCGTTCTCGTCGGTAATAAAGTGGACTTGGAGAACCGAGCGGTAATAGACCATGTCATAGCATAGCATCCTTTGTTTTAAAAACAACTGTCACGGAACTGATTGTCAACTGTGATTTTTTGGATTGTCAGGTGCCCATGAAGAGGGCTCAACAATGGGCTCAGAGTAAGAACAACATGCCGTATTTTGAAACGAGTGCAAAGGAAGGGATCAACGTGGAGCAAGCATTTCAAACGATTGCTAAAAATGCTCTGGCTCAAGAGACGGAAGTGGACATCTACAATGAGTTCCCTGACCACATCACCATCAACAATGATTCCCGAAATGTTCGAAATGACAACTGCTCCTGTTGAACACTCCCTCTCCTAATTTACTTAAATCCTCTGTACACTCGACACCGACACCCTCTCCGACTTCCCTGGCCTGCCACTCGAGCTAAATCAATCAAGGATCACGAACCTCACTCGCAAGATGGGACATTTGATTGAAAAAAAATGGACGGGGATGATAAGCTAAATCCTCGTCTACTCAGAACGATTGGACTTAAAATTTAAGAAGTCGCATGTTCGTTTTGTACTTGACGGCTAAATTGACTTGTCCTATATTATTATTATACCATAAATGAGTAATGATGCTAGAGAACTTGTTGGCTATCCCTTTTCTTTTTAGTTTATTTCAGTATATTTGAGTAGGATGTGATTGTGTTGTGGTCGAGGTTGGTCTTGGGTCTGTATCTGTAAGGGTAGGCTAAAAAATATTAACGTTTAACTTACCTGGCGTACTTTGTGATAAGGTTTTTTGTTATGCTGCGGACAGCTTTTCTAATAGATTCTAAGAAAGTGTAGAGAGATAGGATTGGAATTTAGAAGATCCCAACCCTTCTGCCTCATTCAAATAAGAAATAAGAGGGTTACAAATGTTGAGCTGTTACTACAGTCGGTGAATTCAAATGATTCGATTAAGCTTCTTATTATCAAGTAGGAAATGTAATTATGAAACTAAGTTGAAATTGACTCTTGTCAAAGCTAATAATACAACCCGGTTTGTTTTCATAATATGTTGAGTCTGGATTGATGATAATCGAGGGGTTGGATTAGCCATCTTTGTGTTGCCATTTATGGTATGAAATATATAACTTGGTGGAGGTGTAAAAGTAATTTAGGAGGCTAGATTAATTAATTTCTGAATGATGTAGGAAGTAGAAGGGACTGTATAGTTTCTTAAATCCATGATTTTGTTAATGATAGAAAGTATCGTGATTTCCCCAATTATTTAGTCTAAAGTATCTAAAATGCAAATAAAATTTTGTTCAAGACGTTTTTTTAAAAGTTTTTTTAGTCTTAGTTGTCTAAGGATGTGACTCTAACCTTGATTTAGTTTAAAGGAGCTTGAAATGAGTTTTTAAAATTGACCAAGGTGACAAGTTTGAGAAGTTTAAGAGTCAGGGGTGGTTAAAAGATGTAGAGAGAGTAGATGTATGGGAATTAGATGGTTGGAGATGATTGGAGATGCCAAGAAATGTTTGTAATAGAGACGGGTTTTGTACAGTGTTCGAGATTCATTACATCTGCTCCAAATCCGCATGTCTCCTCTCTAGAGACAAATTCGCCAAGTGACACTAAACTACAAGCGAAAAAGTCAGCTTCGTTTACGCACTACACAATTTTCTAATCTCTTTGTTTTCATACCGAGAGTTGAATTCTATTTCTACACCAGCAACCACTAAAACTCCCTTCTCTAGAATTTAAAAAACTTAATTGTAATTTAATTATCTCTATTTTAAATACAATTAACGATTAATTTTAATTATCTGCTTTTCTAAAAGTCACTTGATTTAAGTGTCAGATTGATTCAAAGATTTCCTTACAAGTATTTCCAGTAGTTTGGCTCTGGTATCTCAGTGTTGATTCCTTAGCGAGAGTCAAGATTGTGGTCTTGGAGAAATTAATTTTGTCAAGTCAAGTTTCAAAAGTAGTTGGTGTCAATGAGGTAAGTCTCTTGCTATTTAATTCAAATACTTTAAAGTTGGGAGTTTAGTCATTTTTATCGGCACAAGAAACTCAGAAAAATTAGATTTAAGTTTAAAGCTTCAAGATTCCGTCCTTTTTCAAGTTGGGTAGATGAAAATAAATAAAATGTGGTCATGGCCCAAATTAGAGTAAAAATGTACGAATGACCCGCAGGAAATCATAAAAAATCCGTTGATTCTTAACAGAGAAACAAGACAAGATCAAGTGTGAGAAAAGAATCCGGAAATCATTTTGGAATTCCTTACAACTTTTTACATCCTTTCTTTCGCATGTTTTGATTACAAGAAAATGGAATCCGGGTATCCTGTTAACTCATTTGTAAATCAATCCGAAAAACCCCGAGACATTTCCTGCCTTTACATCCCTTCACGTTAGCACAGAGTTCCCTCGACTTTTTTTTTATCTCGTCATCCTTGTCATCTCATAAAACACATCTTGTTAGATCTTTAATCTAACCCCAACTGCATATCTTCATCTTGATTACATTTATTAATTGCATCTGTCTCACCCTCCTCCCGCTGTAAGGGACGTACACCCTGCAAGGGATAAGAAAAAAAGATACCCGGTTCGGCGCCTTCGGCGGTAAAAAAAAGTTCGGGTTTAATTTATCAAACTCTATACGCCAGGCTGGTTTTTATTAGCACCGAATTGACCCTTGAAAATGTTAAGGGAATGTTTTCTAAGGGTCAACTCCATGCAAATAAAACGGTCATTAAGGCCTTCTAAATGGAACTCTATGTTTGCAAATGGGAAATTGGGATATTGTGATTTGAGGAGATGAGGCTATAGAATCTCCATCTAATTTTTAACGACTTTGCAGCTTTGGGGTTGCTTTGAATACAAAGTATAATAATAAACAATGTCGAAGGATGTCAAATAAACAGATTGAATGGAATATAAAGGCTATACCCTCTAGAGTATTTAGCAGGGATCATAGGAAACGGAGTTCACAAGGCCACAAATGAACTGGCCAAAAAAGAGTCAACCCGTCCGTTTCCCATTTGATGTTCAACAGTGAGGGAAAAGTAGATAACAAAATATTGCGAAAGCTAGAGCCGGTGGTGGGGGAGCCGGGGGGGGACATGTTTGCATAAATTAACGGCCTGCATACTCCTCTCTAAAAAATGAACGAGCTAAAAAGCAGTGAAATAAAAAAGCACATTTTTCATTCCTTAAATTCAGACAAGGACGTGGGATGGAGATTATTAATAGCCGAGAAAAAATCTATACGCATATCTTGATTTTTTTAAAAAAGGATTGAGAGAAGTGAGGGACAGTGGGGGATTATAAAGCTGTAGTAGAGAGGGATTTATAATCATCCCACTTCTCGCCATTTCCTCCATTATATAAATATGACACTTTTTCAAACATTCCCTACTTAATCCATTTCAAAATTAAATGGAGAGAGAAAGACATTTCAGCGTTACTAGTCAGGACACACTTTTCAAAATTTATTCAGAAACTCTTTCTTCAACCAGCTATTTAAAAAAAAACAATCAATAAATAGTTTACCACAAAATGACTATTGTTTGCTATATTCTAAATCTACTCGAAAATTCCCTAGAAATGTCTGTCTGTCTGTTAAAGAAAAACAATCAAATAGTAATAGTTTACCACAAAATTACCAACTCGATAGTTCTCTAGGAATGTCTGTCTGTCTGTTCACAATTCTTGCACAAAACTACCAAACCGATTTATAAAACCGATTTATAAAAAAACTCATTGCAGTTTCTACTATGTAGACTCAGGAGGTCAGAAAAATATATTATAAATACAAAGCTGTAGAAAAAATTGATCCTTGACCTTTAAAAAATAGTGGCGATTATTAATCGGTGTGCAGACGCCTTAAAAATCCTTATTACCCAGATCGTTGATAATAAAGTACCAGCTTTGATCTCCTTTGGAACATAATTAAACTATTGAAATCGTTGAAGCTTATATATTGCTATGCTATATAATTATGAAATCAAGGCTGGCTGTGGATCCAAGTTATTACAAGAAGTGTTGGTCTCGAATGTATTTGGAGCATGTAATGTGCTCTTTAATGTTCTGCATCTCTCAGTGTTTGAAGAATCTGAGATTCTGAGCTTCTGAATCCCTCCCTTCAACTCCTTTTTAATCTCTGTGTAATATGGACCAATAAAACGGAATGTTTTGACATGGAATATAAATGTCCGTTTATCAATCCCTTTCCACCTGTCCATTCCTCACCAAAATAAACATCTCTTATATACTCTACAACACGGTTTACTACTCCAAATCATATATTCTACCCTAATCACTATCCATACAATATTTCCGGGGCTAGGAACTTTTAATCCACTTTCAAATACATTCAAAATCAATTCTAATTACAATTTCCAGCTATAACCTCATCTCTACATTTTTCCCCCACACATCAAGAGTTCTGAACTTTAAAATCGGAGTTTTTCAGGATCTAAAGTCTGAAGAAAACTGAAGCTGGTAGTATGGGCTATAAAAAATGCAAGCTTATTCCAATAACCAATACGGTCATGAACCTAAAACCATTCCTATAAACATTTCATGTAGCCCATAAAACCCGGGTATTGAAACCACACCCACCGACCGAGTAATTCCAATCCTGTCAAACCTACTCAACTCACTCTAAATCCAATCGAACAAGACTGACAGTGAGATGTAGGTTGTATATCTAGGAACATGTAATTGATCATTAAAAGAGTTGAAGTCGTAGGCCATGTTGGGATAGTACTCGAGTCGAGATGATCTGTAACATGTAAAAAAATAAATAGAGTAGATTGGAGAGATGAGTAGATTTATATGAAGTCTCTGGTGTATATTTATTACTTGCAAGA
This sequence comes from Agrenia bidenticulata, assembly GCA_034694785.1. Lineage (NCBI taxonomy): Eukaryota > Metazoa > Arthropoda > Collembola > Entomobryomorpha > Isotomidae > Agrenia > Agrenia bidenticulata. The sequence goes on along the minus strand of JAQFYM010000596.1, from coordinate 40,521 downwards.
TTTACATCTCCCAAGAGATGAAATAAACACACACTGCCTGTCTCTCTACAACACACCGATTTCCGCTGGCCAACAACACCGACTCTCCGTCTCTTCAGGTAGATCTCCCTATAGACAAACCCGTTAGTTCGTATTTCACGTGCAATTCCTAAATAAAAACGCTTACTACAAATAATCATCTGTGATGAATTTCAAAATAGATTCTGTTTACATTCACCGTAACGTCCGTAACCTACCTTCCCTATTCTCCTCTAAAGTTTGAGAATCAAGTGTTTCAGAGAGAATCTACCAAGACCCACACTTCCACCGCTCTAGAATTCATCTCTCAGAAAAGGCTGACTAATCCTTAAAATCCCCTCATAAATTCCTCAAGTCTCCATTTATCCACACAGCCTTGAAAATTGGTAATTCCTTGTCACAACGTTTCTCAAATCGGTGACACTGCATCTCCCTCGTTTGAATTTAGACTTTTCAGTAGTGCATGGTGAGGTGTCCACGGATTTGGGAAATCAGGCCGAGAATCTTTGGGATATAAAATAGATTAATTAAAAGTTTCAAATCTTGTGAGTTGTGAATGTGAATTACAAGATGATTTTGAAACATTACAGTGTGGCAGTTGAAGAGGAGACACTCGACGGGAGGAGCCTCGTCGCTCTACTCAAGTACATCGAGACGATAGTGCAAACACAGAAGCCTCAGCACCGGGGGGAAAAGCCTTGGAAGATGCAGCGTCAAAGAAGACGTGACCTCAACCTCAAGATCAACCGCGTCCTTGACAAGAGGTCAAGTCGTGGTATGATCTTTGAGAACGAGGAGCTCCGACACCGGACCCTCGCCATCGCGGACGACGTGGACAGGGGGCAAAATGACATCAAGAAGCTCCGCAAGGAGAACGATCACCTCAAAAGGGAGATCTGGAGCCTCCGGGACGAATGTGAGAAGCTGGAAGAGATCCTTAAGAAAGTTGTGGCCGCAGGGGGCATCCCACTTGACCCTTCCGATGACCTCCCTTTCCCACAACTCTACCTTGACACCAGGAACAACAGCTTTGACGACGGATCGTTGGAAGATGATGACCACATGGCCGTCATGAGAAATATGTTCATGATGGACGATGACCTGATTAGCAACACCGGCTCCGTCGTCGAACTCCCTTCCATGTCAGCTCCACTAAATTTCGACTCCTCCTCCGAGTGCTCTCCAGAAATAGCCGAGAGTCATCCGAAATTCGGGGTCTACCCTTCACATCCATGGGGCCCTGCCGCAATCCCTCCGGATTTGGAAGCCGTTCGCGAAGAGTCTGAAAGCAATGTGACCTCTGCCAACACTCTCGCCAACTCCCCCATCGACCAGCTACCCCCTGACCATCACGATTCTAACCCTTTCGATGACATTCTAACTTCCAGTCCAAACCGCTTGGCTATATCTTCAGATACCCCCTTGATTGAGATAACCCCTGCAAGTTCACCCTCGTCCATCCCCATGGACCTTGAACCTCCTCTGTCTCCTGTGGAAAGGGGAGGGGACATGTCCCCTGACATGTCCGGTGACAGTATTCATGACGGAGGGTGTGTCGCAGTTCTCCCCAAAATGTTTCAAGTGACCTCAGAAATTCATATCAATAATTCTAGCGACGAAGAAACCCCCAGAGCAGAGGAGGGGGACTTGTCGAACTTTAAGGACGTGTCTGTCCAATTGAGTGGCTTGCCGCCCCATTCTCGACACTTTAGAAGCAATGGGAAGCAGACCCCGAGCAGAAGGAAAGATTTAGATTCGACGAGTACACACTCTGTGGAATCGATGAATATTCGACCCCATTCGGTAAGCGGGGACCGACCATCTAAGGAATCTGAAGGGCAGAATTTAGCAATGAATCGACGAGCTTACCTTACGAACCGTCGAAATTCTCAAGTACTGGTGACGAAAAATCCTTTCAGTGGAAGCGTCGGCTTCATCGTCAATCGTTGCTGTCCCAATTTTCATTCCTGCTATCAGTCTGACCCTTCCAGCTTGGCGACAGGGGGAGGAGGCAGTTTGGGTCATCTCACATTTGACCCTTCCACAGGCTTTTGCTATCCATTTCCAACTAGCCTCTCGGATAAATCCAACTGGAATTCCATGGACACTAACCTAGTGGTCGGCTATGTTGTAGGGGAAAACTCAGAATCCTCTACTTTAAAACCCCAAGACATTATAGACGAACTGGAGGTCAAGTTTGAGGCTTCGCTGGACAAGGTCAAAGGGATCCGAATGTTACCCGGTAGAGTTTTCATCTCATTCAGAGACCCTTCCTGTGTCAAGTTCCTTCGCACCGAATTCGGCCCAGAGTCTGAAAGTCATCAAGAGTTTATTGTAAAAGGAGAGCGTGTAATTTTTATGGATGGGTCACAAAAGTGTTGCGAGGTTAGGTTATCAGGAATCTCGTCAGATATAAGTGACCTGGTGGTGATATCCGTCCTCAACCAGTACGGCCAAGTTATGGCCCCTCTAGAAAGACGTAATTACAAGGGAGTAGACATTTCCGAGAGATTCGCTCGACTGCATCTTGTGAAGACGCTGCCAAATGTGCTAACCATCGGTGGCTACGACGTCCTCCTCTCAGTTGTGCCAACTCACGATTGCCAAGATGAAAAAGCTCATCGGCAGTTGGTTCCGCCTGTCAGTGTCAATTCATGTGTCCGTGTCACTCCTCCTGTCAATGTCGAGCAAGCTCGACCCCCCGTCACCTCGAGCTCCAAAGAGATTCCGTCTTCTAGTCGTAATAACCTCGTCACCTGCCATTCATCGCCTGTCATGTTAAACACCACTTCCAACGCTTCAAAAAACATGATGGTAAACCCAATTTTAAATACCTCTCTCACTTCTCCTCCCAAGTCAAACAAAAATCCTCTCATGTCTCAACCTTTATCTTCCTCTCCGCCCCAATCCAACGAGGGCCTTAGCACCCATAAACAAGTAACTAGGTCAACTAGCTCGAATCCTCGACTGGAATCTGGACCCGCACCCCTCTCCCCTATAGCGACGAAAAGACAGACTTCAGTCTGTACTGGAAATATCCTTCCAAACGAACATCCATCCCAAGTCACAGCTCCACCTCAACCTAACAATAAAGCCCTCAAGGTCAACGGGGGCACTAATTCAGCACCTAATTTACTTCCAGGAAATTCTAAGAAGCCTTTATCAAGACTACTCAGATCTTCTCCAGGCTCCTTCGTCCACCCTACTGCGGGTAATACAATGGCTGGAGCTAAACTTGTAGAACCTCATGATCTGGGAGGGCACTCAGGGCCAGCAGCAGCAATGAATACGACTAGCCTAAGGGCCGCTTTTTATCGAGGCATGTCCATTGACCCAAGAAGAGGGTCAGCAGCGTCACAAGCAGGGGAGAATAACAATATCGATAAGTTAGGGAGTTATTCCAGAAGGAATAGTCACAATGTGTTTCAAGGAAGGCTAGGACTTCAGGGTCACCTCCCCTTGGCCCAGATGAACTCTAACACATCATCACAGTTCGAGGGGAGGGACAGTGTTGTCCGAGGATTTGGGGGAAGTGGAACCAAGGAGCCATTGCCTTGGTGTGGCTGCTGGGGAAATGGTTGTATTTAATTTTAATCAAATAATTTTAAAATGTACCTATTGTTGAGCTTTATTTTTTTGAAACAATCGAATAAGGAAGATTATTGATTTTAATGTACCCAGTTTGCGATTTTTAAGTTATTGGTAATGACAACAATGCACTCTGGAGCATATTAGGGAGGTTGTGCTACAGTACTTTTTGGCTTCTGATTGTGACTGTACCAATGTTAAGAGTATTGCTACAATCCCAATCAAAAGCCCAAAATAATTGTAGCACAACCTCTCTATTGTACTAGAAACAGGTAGCATTATGTTTGCATTTCAACCGGTGCATTTATTGAGCATACAGGCACCTCGGTATCATTCTTCAATATACGAAAGAGTTAATATATTTATGATTGTACTAAAAATCTGTGGTCCAGGACCCCCAAATTGTTTCCAAAAAAGAATTACTTAACAAACAAGAAAGAGGATGAAATGGTTTGAAAGGTTTATGAAGGAATGGTCACTCCAGCATCCTCATCAGTCTCCAGTGACACTTCATCAAAAAGACTTTGTTTAGTACCGGGCCAATCTTCCAGCGTCTGATTGACCATTCCAAGACAAAGTCGCTTCCGCTTTTTCCACTCCCCGATCATTTTCGTTCGCTTGTTCCTGATCTCGTCCCGATCTTTCTTATCCAGGACAACCTTGCCATTTACTGAAAGAGACTTGTACTTTACTTCCAACTCCATGTTCTCTTTGGTCAACTGAAATTCAAAAAATCAAAGAAAACCGTCACTTTATCCTTAAAACCGATTAAAACGTGATAGTCAATTTTGGAGCAGCCACCTTTTCGACAATGGCTTTGGCCTGCTCGGTTGTCATTGATGAGCTGAGGGCCTTGAGTTCATTCTGGGCGTCCTTCAAAGACCCCTCGAGGGTCTTGACCCGTTTTTCTCTATTCTCGATCTCTGCTTCCATATGCTTGAGCTCCTCTGGTGTAGCTTGAGGGAGGCCTGTCTGATTTAATACGTACACCTTCTGCTTTCCGTATGTCTTCTCCTTCACTCTTCCTTCCTGAAATCAACATTACAAATACAGCCATTAAAGAGTTGATGGATTAACCCGATTAAGAAGAGACATTTGATGATATAGATTTGACTTTCTGACCTGTACGAGTATTTCGAGTGCCTTTTGAACGGCCGTTTTCCCATGCTCCTTGTGTAGATTGAGAACGATGTCAATGATGGAATAAGGTCGATTCTGAGAATAAAGATAGTCGAACACAGGCTCCACCGCACTTAACTCTTTCTTAGACATCTTTCTATTAATAGCTTAAGTAGCTTGACCCTTCGTTAAGATTTAAGGTCTTCCCTGTACCCTTATGGCTCTGGCTGGTCCTATAAGCCCCGCAGTGTCCCTGTAATCCAACCCAGCAGAGTCTTCCTCCCACGTCAACTTTGCTTGCTGAAATTAGTTGTACAATTTAAAAAAATCAAAAATTAGTAATTCTGACAAACTCGAATTACTCGAAATTCGCTTCTCATTCTCATCTTTAATATGAAAATGTTATAGGAGTTGAATTTATTGAAAAGCTTGTCTTACTTACCTGAGTTTCACTGGAATATAAAAAAGGCTGAATCCCTCCTCATAAAGTCCTGGACAAAGAATAATTAAATAATAAAATAAAATTTCATTAATTTCACTTTTAAGTTTCAGTCAGATTTCAGAGGATAAAACAGGAGAATTTATTCCCGGGAAGATTTATGAAAATTTGCCTCCTTTAAATACTTTCTATGGGTGTCGCACAACACCCTGAATAGTCTACAAATATCCTAACTACTTTCGAAATAAGTTATTCATCAAGGGTCCATATCAAAAAAGATTCTGTTCCACTTTCCATTTATTCCAGTTACTTAAACTTCAGGGTTGGACATAATGGCCATCAATTATATGGAATGACCATGACCAATAAAGGTCAAAGTTCTCAACTACTCAGCTTTACTTTTGCCTCTTCTTGTGGATGAAAATAAATTATACTTCTTCAAGGAAGTTTGGGCTTTCTTAGGAGCTTCGAACGGCGGTCGGCCAATAACAAAACTAGGAACCGCCCCTGCACCGTCCTCCGTCCTAGGAAGTCTTTTCGGTGTCAGCAGACGCTGGAGCGTCCTTGCCATATCTGCCACTCTTTTTCTTTGGGGCTTCTTCCCTTTCGAATCCGTAGACGCTTCCCCAAGTTTAGCATCCACTGACCTCCGACTCTCCAAGTTTTTCGACGTGACCGATTTTGCTGAAGCATTTAATTCTAGTTGGAGTGAAGCGGCTTTAAAACTTCCCATTGACATTGAATTCGATCTCCGACAATCAATTTTCTCCTTCGCCTTTCTCAATGGATTTGACCTTGTCGCTTGAAGTGGAGGGGCCAGGGTCATAGCTAATTTTGCGATCTGCATTCCTAAGGCTGTTGGCAGGCTGGGGTCCATAAAAAATGATGAAGGTTCGTAAGATTCAACCGCCCCTGTTTTCCTCCGTGAAATCCCCCTTCGACATTTTCGAACTGTAATTGGCTTAGTCCGCTGAGAAGGTGTTTCGCATTCCATGGCAAACTTGGTCCCAATGGAACGACACGCTTGAGGTTCCCGAAAGCTCCTCAGCTTCATCTGACCATTACCTCCCATTTCAGCGTTCGACAGCAGAGTTGATTGTGTCTGAGGAAGAGGAATTGACCTGAAGGATCTTGACGAAGGGCCTTGAGCGATATCTCCACCCTCAGAACCTTTTAAGAATCTTTTTATCAAGTCCGCAGTGTCCATACCAACTCCTTCCCGCAATCCTTTACTCTCAATCTTCGTCTCATTTTCTTTGACCTCAAGGAAATCCCGTAGGGATTCCTCTCCGGGTAATTTTGCGTTTTCTCGAAAAAGAGTACACAAGAAATTTCCACTCCGGGTATTGAGAACAGACGGCTCTTTTTCTTTCTTATTATTATATCTCGTATCGTCTTTATTTGGAATTGATGGAGGTTTTAGGACTGAATAACTTTCAGGGCTTTTAGTATCTGGCTGAGATTGGCTTAAGACCGATTCCAGCATGGAGAACAAGGTGGATTTTGATGGAATATCTAATGAGTTGTCTGAGGAAGGATTCCAGATTTTACTGCTTAGGGAAGCCACGGAAGATTCAGTTTCATCAAGGGGCTCAGATTTCACACCCTCCAGATCTTCATATGGAGTGACCTTCGCTTCAGGGAAATTGATGACGTCTTGGTCCCCTTGACTTAACTTCTCATCTGAGTCTACGGTTAAAAAGTGATTTTGTCTTGTGGATATCCGTTGACCCCCATCACCGGCGGTTTCGATCGAGTTTATGAACAAGTCAGAAAGGACCTCTGAGACAGTTTCTTCGGATGTTATCTCTTGTAGTTGATTGCACTCTTCAAGGTCAATTTCTTCCGCGGCCACGGACTCCGTACTGTCTGTTGAGGCGATGAAGCGAAAACCGGGAGCTTTTTTAGCTGTGAAATGAAATGAAGGTTCAACATTCCTCTCCTCCGTTACCGGATAATTCATTGGTCTGGTCTTATCATACAGGAATGGATGTTCCATGGGCTTATCGGTATCATCCAAAACGTACATGATTGTAATCGCCACGTCACTCCCGTCGGAGCTTGAGCTCGGAATCGATTGCTCCGATGATTTTCTCATCTCCCTCAGACTTTGGAGCACTTTGAGTGAGTTTCTTGGGAAAAGACTCTCGTACACACTTTGAATGTCACGGACTTTTATTTCCTCCGAATGTGTAATCAGTTTTTCGTGTAAGGAAGGACTCACTGTTAGCAATTGATTAATTAAAAAACTGTATTTAAAAAAGATTTAAAATTGTAATTAAAGAAACCTTTGTGAAGAATGTCCGCAAGGAGGGAGTCATTGGTGACGTTGGTCAGTCCCGGATAGCACCTTGGCCGGAGGACTTGAGATAATGCAAAGAGACAAGATTCGTCCTGAGATATTTTATCAAGATAAGGGATCAACATTCTTGGAATCAGGGTCCGCTGTGGGATCTCCTCAAGGGGTCGACTTTGCACCTCTCGTCTGAATTAAATATAATTCTGTTTAATAATTATTCTATTGTCGATAATCATATAAAAATTCGCAAATTAACTTACAAATACATTCGCATTACATTGGGTGTCTCATTCTGCATCAACTTGATAACCCGCTCTGCCTTCTCGATATATTTCTCCATCTCAAGCTTTTCCTCTTTCTTTCTCCGCATTAATTCAATCTCCGTATTCATTATATCCACTGACCCGGGTAATTTACCGCTCAAGTCTTTTCGAGTATCCCTAAATCATCCAAAAATTCGAAATTAAATTACAATCAACCCAACACTTCAAAAATTCTATTACTGATCGTCAAATATTTGATTTGTCTCCACCTGGCCTTTTCCAACTGGTCAACTGCATCGTCCAACGTTTTTGAAATATGTTGTAAGAATTGAAATTGCTTCGTGTGCTGAGCCAAGAGCTTTTCATTCAACCGCTTGGTTTTGAGGAAGCGTTTTTCGAACAGTGTGGGTCCTTTCATGCGATGACTCTCGATATCAATCTCCCTGTGCATGCTGTACATTATTTGCTGCTCACATTTGGGACATCGGGGCTTCTTAATGGCCGAGCCCTTCTTTAGCCTATTGTTGACACAAGAGACTTTAAATAGTTAAGGGGGTGGGGGCAATTTTTGGAAATGAGTTTAAGTTTACGTGTACGAGGTGGAGCAAAAGGACATCAGACACGACTTATGGAATAGTTGCCCACAAGTTGCAGCGACAATGATCTGGTCATCAGACTTCTTTGAGCTTCGACCTTCCCATTCTTCTTCTAGTTTGATGCGACGGATGCTGAGGCTGTTCTTGTACTTTAGGTAGTTGGACTTCATTGAGCCTATCAAGTCCGTCTCCGTCAACCCCTTGTCGCAAACAGCACATGTCTGAATATTTTCTAAACCTGTCCCAGAAATCTCTGCCATCACAAAATCATGCCGTTCAAATTTAAAATACGGCCCTCAAAACCAATACGCTTAATTGAATACAAAAGTTACGGCCATTTGTGCATCAAGGCCAAGGCTTATATGTAAACGTCACCGCTGCCCTTCGTGTCTAGGGCACTTGTAGGTTTTACAGCTTTTTCGATTCCTTAGCAACGGCAGGACAGGAGGGACTTGAAATCCAAGGTACGTATAAATTTAATTTCCATAGTTAAATATGGAAATTAAATTTATACGTACCTTGCTTGAAATCTAGATTGGACGATAGTTTAAAATTAGAAATAAATCCATGATAAGTGTATGTAATAAAAATACCGGCTGCACGACGTTTGCCTAGCGAGTCCAGTCAAGTCCCAATAAATTTCTGTTAAAAATGATTGTCGATATTAAAATTCAAGGACCCCTCCCCTTAGTATCCACGTTGATGCTATTTGTATCTATATTCCAAGGATCCCAGTGCCCTGTACCCGACACAATCTCTCGAAAAGCAATTCGACACCTCATGAAAGTCAGCGTGTCTAAAAAACTTTGGCTGAAGGGTCTGACTGAGAATGACTCCTCCGAAGATCTCGTCAATGAACCGAACCATCAGTTTGCGGATATCGGGACGAAATGCAACCTGGAGTTTTATAAGCTAAACTCCTGGGTTCATTACTTCGGGTATGACCCTTACTGTGAAGACTCCATTCTGATGGACAAGAAAGAGCGGGCGAGGTCTAATGCCTCCTTGTTTGAGGCCCTTTGTCATAATCCTGCCAAGATCCTCGAGTGCCGTATGGATACTGAGAGATGTGGTTGTGCCAAGGGACCAAGATGGAGAGTAGAACAAGCTTTAACTGAGCAAGATGGGCAGTGTCGACTAGGGGATGACGCTGATTGCGATGAACTCTCCTGGGCAGAGTGTGTCAAGGGCCTTGAGTGCGTGTCAGTAGGTCAAGACGTGGAGGGTAATCTCGTTAAGCGGTGTCGACTTCCTAGGAAAAAAGCGCAGCTTTCGTCTGCAAATTCCAGTAGCCATACTTTGACCCCCTATCCATCGTCTGCTTGGCTTTTATTACTGATTTTGTACACACTGCTCAAAGAATGTTGATTGATAAATGTATCTTAATCTAAAACCCAAAGTTCAGTGTCCCAAGTTCATACCTATTTATTTTATTATGCTCGATTAATCGATTAATAATACATCAGTACACAACACATACAGTCCTTGTACATGAAAATCTAATTTATATGAATATTTGACTTGAAGAAGACGATTTCAAATATTTTCGTATGTAACTCAAAAGGCTTGAACCAATAATTAACGAGCTATGAATGCTATGAAAAAAATGAATAACTTAAACGATAATTCCGTACTGAGTTAAGGCGTCTGAGTGTATTGGAGACAGAATCCAGTGTTGAGGGTGTCAGAGGTCAAGGGGTTTACTTGCGCACAGCAGCATGTCCCTGCTGTAGGGACATCCCATTGGCAGGTGAGAACTCCAGGGCTAGTTTGATTATTACACATCATTTTATCTGAAATTCCGTTGGGAATGCACGGGAAGGGCTCGGGAGTTTCCACCTCGTCGAAATTCACATGGAACACGAAAGGCTTGGCAGAAGCTGGGAAACATTTCAAATTGACGACAGTTTTAAATCAACTCATTACAAATCTAAAGCCTCTCTTTCTACATAAAATCAGATACGATTTCCAAAGTATTTTACAAAAACACAGGTCACATTTGACCCAGCATGATTTTAGAAACTTTTGAATAAACGCGGAGACTTACTCTCAATCGGCGTAAATTGATTTCCGCATTGCTTATTTCCCCCATAAATTTGTACGAAATCTGTTGTACAGGAATTAGGATTTGTAATCGGAAGGTCGGAGGGATCACCTGAGATTATGAAATTATCCACACCGCTACACGATCCCCACTACATTTTCAAAATTCAATTAATCTAAAGAGCTACAAGTCCAAAAATCAGCTTAGTAAAATAAATTAATAAAGTCAAATTACCTGAATCTTCTCTGCCTGGTCTCCTTGTTTAATACACACCGTGTATTTTTCGTTATTAAGCTGCTGTTGTCCAAAATTTAAACTTCGAATTTCTCCAGTGATGTCATTATAGTACTGGGTGCAGTGCGTCGGCACTAATAAAATCAACCAAAATCATTCGTCGACAAAATCGTGTTGGTCATATCACATGAATTCCATTCGGAAACTTTGAATATGTTCAATCAACTAAGTTGTTCTACCTGAAATAGCAGAATTACACCGGATCTGACTAACCCGGATGGCATACTTGGCTGTGACGGAGGTGAGAGCAGACTCCAGGGAAATTTGATCGGAACTTCCATAACTTAAGTAGACTTAAATAGATAAAATTCGGATATTTAAGAACATAACTAATTATCCTTAATCAGCAATTAAGTTAATGAAATTACTGTGTTGGTCCTTGAGATTGCCACAAAGACTCAATGGCTTCTCTAGATTGGACGCCCCTGAAATCGTTACAGAGTCAACCCCACAGTTCCCTGAAGGGCCCGCATTGGCAGTCTCGAATTCCTCAAAGTCTAACCGGAGTTGACACACACTTTTCCCCTGTTAAGAAAGTATAATTGTATTTAAATTTTCAATCCTCCCAATTCCTTTTAGATACAATAAAAATTGGATCGATAGATAACCTTAGGGAAAATGAATTTGCATGGAGTCTGCGGAGCTTTTTCAGAAGTTATGAGGAGCGTAGAATTTTCCCGGACTAGAACCTCCTTCCCTTGCGAAGCTTCACAGGATCGTTTGACTGATATGGAAATTAGTTTAATTAATGTTCTACAATCCTAAGCATAATTAATTCAAAACTTTAATGGTGCTTACATGAACAGCAAGATCCGAATCCTTGAGCACAAGTTCCAAGGGGAATGCCACCCTTTCCTCGGCAGTCCCTTCTGTATTTGCAAAACGAAAAGAATAGCGTAGGTTCAAATCTCAATAAGTTTTTAGCTATTAGGGAGGTTGTGCTTCAGTGAATTTTGGCTTCTGATTGTGACTGTACAATTCTAAGAGTATTTATTTCTACAGACACATTCAGAAGCCAAAAAACCCTGAAAAATAAACTCCCTATTGTTAGTTATGGAGTTCAAAAAACAGGTTACGTTCAATAGAAGCGAGTTTTGTACTTACGAAGGAAGGCAAACTCCGAATCCTAAGGCAGTAGAGCAAGACTCGACTGGAAACTTGACGAAATTGAAGTATGGAAACACTAAAAAACAAAACAAACGTATTGAATTCAATTTTATATGATTTGCATAAATATGTCATGCATATCTATTAGCAAAGAAAAAGATTTGGATATGAAAATCCAATCCGTTACAATAATAATGAAATGGTAACGAACCTCTGTCCATGCGGTTGAAAAAGCGGTTGGTGGAGTCACCCGTCGCTTCTCTTGAATCTAATTCTTCTCCGCTTTTCGATTCTACCCGACCGTCAACAACTAAACCAAGCCCGAGGATTATTATTGGCATCAAAAGGCTCGGATTTTTAATAATCACAACCATTTTTGATAAATGTATTTTAAAAGCTTTGAACTTTTTGAAAACAAGAGTTTTGGAGAAATAGTTGAATGAAATAGACAAGAAAGAAGAATGGACTAATGATGAAGAATTTGGAGAAGGGGCTTTTATACAGAGAACATTCGAGTTGGTCTAAAAGACAATATTTGTCTATCAAATCTTAATAGCCCTTAACTAAATACGATTTTACAAAAGTCGTTAATAGCCTCTTCCAAACTCTTTGAAAAGGTGGAGATTGTCAACAGGGGTACAGCAGACTCCATTTATAGTTCATCCTGACGTACATTTACTATTTTGAGGTCATTCCTGAAGCTCTTCATCGTATTGACATTTGACACTCACTCTTGGGTGCGGACAAATCTCTCTCTCGCTTAAAATACAACGGATCCATTAACAGACAGTAATAATAACAAGGCCAACTTCTAGGGTCACATGTCAACAGGTTATAGTTCCTAGATATCCAAACATAAGAATAAAAGTCAATGCTTATAATTCCCAGTGTTGTGGGCTCAGTATAAAAAGAGATGGAACTAGTCAAGGCAAATATTGACTCCTTAGCAAGATTGTAATTAACGGTTTTTCGGTCCTTTTGTTAAAAAAAGAATTAGTCCGACACCTACACCATCACAACTTATTAGTCACGTGGATATCTATGGGATAGCATATAGGACAAAGGTAATTATTATATGAGACCACATTTGAGATTGTCAGATTGGGTCAGTCGGCTAGAAAAGGGTGAGAAAAGTAGGTTTATTACAGGAATTGGTATTTTCAGTTTTTGCCGAGTTATTTGGAGAGACAGGCGTAGATTTCCCCTTCCGGTTAACTATTTTTATATTATTGTCTCAACCTACGCCTTCAAAAAGTATCAAAGTGGGTCGGATCTCATTATCTCGGTACCTATCATTTTACAAACTCGAACAATAATTAGACCATACATCTCTATCAAAGTATCTGACCTAATATACCCAATCCTCCAATTATATTATTACCCAACAGAAGATTCAGAAAGAAGACGGTGGCAGATACCAAGTATTTCGAATCCATGTCTCTAGTTGATAAGATCCAACATTTCAAATTCTATTTTCAGCTTTTCTAGCAGCCCACCCGTTTCATCTCCAGATGTTTCTCAACACAAGAAGATTCCAAAAGAAGACGGTAGCAATTATGCAATATTTCGAATCCATTTCTCCAGTTGATACAACCCAAAATCCATCATTAGCTTTTCTAGTTGGGCCAGGTCCATCTCCAGTTAAGCTAACACAGCCCCTTCAGCATACGAATCTCTAGAGCCTATAAAGTCAAGGGCCAGTAGGGAGGTCCATCTAGAAATGACGAAACACAGCATCAAAATTAAAATACATTTGGATATTACCAAGACGTAATGAGTTCACTGAAGATTACTCAACATAGCTTTTGAATCTCTACATAGTCTACATACAACATACCTAAAATGTCATTTTCTCATTGTCTTAACAAAAAACACAGCAAGTTTGTAGCAGTGAATTTTTTAAAATTAAAAAAGTGCATTAGGAATGAATTGAAACGAAGGGATTGAAACTGATTAACTACACATGTACATGCACAAATAAAGAAGGAAATGCGACAAGAACTAGTGTTGACGGAAACGTGTTACTCGTTCAACTTCCTTTGAGGTATTATGAAGTTCATCCCTTGAGCTTCTAGGTGAGCTAACACACATCCCCCTCAGCAAAAGCTATTGAATTAATCCTTCTTCTTTGTTCTTATACAACAATCAACTTTTGTATTTTTAACATTTAATCAACTTACTTATTATTAACAATTTACTTCATTAGCTTTTCTGGACGGTTCATAAAACTCAACTCAACTCAACTAAAAAGTCAACAATAAAGTATAAGAATACAAAGTAAGAAAGATTCGATAGATAGAGATAAGCCCTGCAGTACTTGGTGAACAACCCTTAAAGATCATAACCACCATAGAGTCTGTATTAATTGTTGAATGTCAGGGTTAATACGGTCTATACCGTGGGAACTATTCTGGCTAGGTCTGTCTGCATCCCCTTTGGTAATCTACAACCCCATGCCTAAGCTAATGCAGAGCATCATCAATCATCCTTACTCACCATTGTTATTATTTAATTAGCTCAACAATCAAAGCCTCAACTTACATAACAGTTCTACACTCCTTTCAAGTCACATCATTCATAATTCTACACTTGAGCTTATTTACACATTTCAGACACTTTAAAATCTCAAAAGCTCTTCTTGAGAGTTGCTAGAAAATTTTAAAATGTTTAAAACGAAAATAATTAAATTAAATTTCAGTTTATATCTACAACTATTCCTATTTTTATTACTAGTGATAGCCACAGTAGCCGGTGCGAAAAAAGTTACAAAGAAGCCACAAGACTTAGCAAATAGTTTCCGAACTACAAAACGTCCTCAAGAGCCTGCAAAACGACCTGTCTTTAAAGGAGGGACCACGTCCCCATTGTCAAAATCTTCGTACAAGTCATCGACAAGTGGTAGTGGCAGTAGTAGCAAGCATGCAAAAGCTCCTAGTGTCAGTAGTAGCTCCAAAACTAGTTCCAGTAAAGCCCCAAAGTATGTCAACATTACGAAGAATAGTCGACAGAAAGCCACGAGCTCCACTTCCAATCATCGACCTCATTCCAGTACTGATCACTTGAGAACTCGAGAGTCCTTTGGCCTGTCCATGCCTCAATCTCATGACGTGGGCATTCATGATTCCAACTGGATTGGAATTGAGAAGGGTCAAATTGAACGGTAAGACTTTTCCTCAGATTCCGTCCTTCATGACTTTAAACAATGGAAATCCTAAATTTTTAACAAGCTTAGTTTCAAAAAATTCATTGTGACAATCCAAGTAGTCGATAGCTTTTAAAATATTTTGTTATTTAGAGGAGGTTTGCACTCCGAAGGACTGGATCTGGATTTTTCGAAAGTGTACATGAAACCAACTGGAAATAAGGTAAAATTTTTTTTTAGACAAATGGAAATAACTTTAGTTACATTGCATTGGGAAAAATAAAAAAACTCACCGATCAAAATATTCCAAGGTAATACAAACCGTGGAGATGAAAAGCCCGACCGGAACTTCAGTTGGGCTTGACACGCTGATCGACGGTAGCACTGGACACAACCGGGTTGAAATTCTTGAGAACAAGGTTTGGAAAATTTCCATGTGTTCTGAAATCATATTATTTAATTATCAAAGCTATTAAACATTTGCATACAAGAAGATATAGCTTGCTCAATAATCTTTGTTGGCTTTGACAGTTGGCCGAGATGGAGAAGTTGATGGAAACGGTGGTGAAGAATATTGAAGTGATGCAACAAAATACTCAAGTCATTTCCAAGGGCTTTAACATTCTTTCCGGAAGGGTCAACAAAGTCTCGGCGGACCATGAAAATCTCCATGCTAAAATACAAAAAAACAAACAATTCCTCGGCGACAAAATCAACGAAATTTACAAGGTACCCCCTTCCCCCCAAAAAAATGAGGTCAGACGAGTCAGACCTACGGGTAACCATTTATCCATTATTTTTCACAGAATGAGAGTCAACGAGTTACGGAACTAGAGGTGAAAAATGCCCAAGTGTTGGACAACCTAAAAAAGACGGATCAAGATTTATTGGAGGTAATCACTTTTAAAATTTAAACCTCTTTAAATGTCTATTTAACTATTTAAATATATTTTCGAACCGTCAGAGTCAGATAAGAGCGGGTCACGAGTTAAACTCCTCGATTGAAAAAATGGAGCATACGCTCGGAAGCTGGAAATCAGATTTGGACAGTGAGAGTAAAATGCTTGCAGAAATGGTCAAGGCTCTGGCAGAAATATCAAAAACTCAGACACTAAAGCTTCAACAGTTGACCAATCAGTCGGAGACCGAATTCCGAAAATTCGACGAGTCTTTCAAGAAGTGCCAAGTGGAAGATGCCAACAATCGGGAAGCCTTTGCCACCAAAATCCGTGTCCTCCGAGGGGTAAAAGTCATTCGATTTTCGACCAAATAATTTCGACCTCCTCCCCCCAATATTTTTTAAAATTAAATTAATATTAAAATGCAGGAAGTGCAGGAAAACTTTAAGACATCGAACGAGACGAAGGAAAGTCTGAAATCTGGCCTCGGCACTTTGTCCAAACACATTGAGGATCAACTAAAGAGAATCGACACTGCCATTCTAGAGCAGAATATGGCACACAACATGGCCCACGAGAATATCGTCCTCAGACTTGAAGAATTCGACCAATCTCATCTCGGAGACCAGTCAACTCATCCCCAATTAAATCCACTACTCCTGAGATTGGAAAACACGGAGAGGAATGTGACCACACTGTTTCATGCGAATAAGCAGTTCCTCACCCAAGTCGCCACTTTGGAGGACACTGATCTGGCCATTTTGTCGAAAATCGCTGATTTACGAAACGTAAGCTACACAGACGCTTCCATATTTCTCAAAAACTAACCATTATGCCTTCTACAGATCCACAGACATGACAACTCAACAATACGCAAAGAAATGCTCACATCCGCTCAAAAGGTCAGCTCCCTTATGTCCGACATGATGCTCATCGGGAAAAGGGTGAACCACTTAGAACGGAAATTGGACACGGACAAGTCAATGGAGATTGGGGGATTGGTAAATTGACCTTAAATTCCTTTCAAAAAGCAGCATACACCTTCGTTTATGTTTTCAGAGTATGAGTGACCCAACAAATCCGACTTTGAGGACTACAGAAGCTCAACTGAGTGACCTTGACCTTGGAGAGGTTCGGGACCGATTTAAGACAGTGGAGGAGAATGTGGCCGAGCTCTGGAGGAGTCAAAAGGACCTTAAAGGTCAACACGACAGCTTTGCTTCACTGATCACCGATCTGCAAACTGTAATTTAGTTATTAACTGAAAATGGAATGACCTGGGTCATTGGTTCTTAATTAACTTTTATTTGGGGGACAGAGTCACTCTAAAGATCGGGAAGAGGCCTCCCTGCAAATTATGGAGGTCAAGATAGCAACGAAGATGGTAGCTGAGGTGGTTCGAAATAGTACGAGGACTGTGGCAGAGATTGAGAAAAGGATCGAAAGCCTCCCTCAAACTTTAGGAGTGGGTTTCGAAACGTTATTTTGAAATTTAAGTTGACTTTTTGATAATTATAAAAAGGTGTTTGAACTTTCTTTAGACTTCGTCGAGAGTGATTGGAGCAAGTAAAGAAGAAATTGAGAAACTGGGTCAAGAAATGGAAACGAGTTTGGAGAATATTTCGAATTTGTGGGAGTCGAATCGAAACGTGTCCAAAGCCCAAGAGTTTTTCCTGTTAAAGCTTTTGGAAATGGATTTGGTAATTTTCTTTAGAGTTCGAAATAGCTCAAATTAAGAAAATTTTAAAAAATTTAGACTAAATGAAAAAATTGAAATAGGAGCACAAAGGGGACAACCAAACGCTGACGAAGAATTTTAATAAAATTCAGAGCAAGACGGACGAGTTTTTAATGCAAATCTCAAGGGCTGATGAACTTATCAAGAAATTAGTTCAGCAATTCGACATTACAGACGTAATCGGAATTATTCGGAACTTATTTCTGAAAAGTAGATTAAAGGCTTTAGTAAAATTTTGAATTTGTTCTGGAATTGCAGGCAGAACAGGTGAAAGTTCGAGAGGAGCTTCTGGACATTAAAGACAGAATGGCCTTCACTGAGGACAATTATAAAAATCTTTGGAAATTGAATACGAAAATCAGCACGGAAATGGAAGAAGTGACAAATAACATGGATAACATCATTTTGGTAACCAAACTATTTTTATAAACTGAAATTGAAGGTAGCGCAATTCCGTTCCTTGAACACAAAACTGGCTTTCCTTACTCTAGATCCAAAAGTCAGGCAGAAATGACATTTCTCAAGAGCTCTCCTCGAATAAAGAAAAAGTTGGAAATCTGACGAAAACTGTTCAAAATCTTCAAGAACAAGTGTCAAACATTGAATTAGTTCTGGATATGGAAGTGTCGGTACGCTGATTCCCAATTTTAAATTAACTCTTAAACATTTGAAAACAGTTATCACATTTCCTTGACCTTAAAGGGAGAAAGTCAAGCAAGCGAACTCGGCAAGTTGAAATCCAGGATCACCAATTCCGAAAAAGACATTTCCGAACTGTGGAAAAGCACGGAGATTCTTTCATTTCAGCAGCAAGATTTTTCTGAAAATTTCAAAGCTCTCAAAAATGTGAGTTCCGGTTCATCAAAGGACCTTTTGACACTTACATCCGTTTTTAAGGAAAAAACTAATCACGTAATTTGACATTCACAATTAGATCCACCAGAACGACACATCCTTCGCTAAAATAGACAGGACGAAAACACATTACGAAACTCTGAATCTATTCGAACTGTTCGGAAATCTTACCCAGAGAGTGAACAAAGTTGAAAAGGTTTGCCTGCATTTTCGAACAACTTTCTGCTCTTAAATTTCTCATACTGAATCCCTCAACTTGTTTCTAGTGTACAAATCCTCCTTACGAATCCAAAACGGTGGACCTTGAAATTAAGGAATGGAGAGCGTTGATATCCGGGGGGTTGAAGGATCGATACGTCTCCTATGAAATGGGGAAACTTGTCGAAATCCCTACATCCTGGAAAGCATTGGTTGAGTTGAATGGAAATCAGCTCTCGATTTTCAACACTTTGGTCAAGTCCGACCAACCCGTTCATAACGAAATCTCTGCGGAGATTCTAGACTCTGATGGACGCACTTTCTCGTCTTGTAAGGCCTTTTAAAATATTAAAAACAGCATTTAAATTATATACATAACTCAATTAAGTAAAACTAATGGTAATTAATAATTTAAAAACCTCAGTCGGACCAGACTTGCATTTATACACAGCGAACAACGAAAAGATTGGATGGACTAATGCCATTTCCCTTCAAACGCTGGAGAATCCCGCCAATCGCTTGCTGACCAACGATGCCCTCAAAATAAGACTTCGGGTCAAAGTGTACCCTAAAGTGGAGAAAGAACAGTTAAAGGTACTTAAGTCCTCCTCCCTTCCTTAAACTGACAATGAGTTTCTAATTAATTTTAATTAATTAATTACTTACACAGGAGGAAGGGCCTTCAGAGAAGCAGCTGATTCAATGGGAAGTCCACGACCTGCTTGAAAAGGTGAAGGGTCACCAGGTAGAGGAGAATCAGGCGTTCCTTGACCTTAATGTGACTAAGGAATTCGGTGCGGGTCATTACTGGGAGGGTCACACTCTTTGGAAGTCCTCCCTGCTAGTCCGGGAAATCAATAACCAGAATTATTTGGGGATTAATATGGAGTTGATTGAAAATGACGGTCACTGGAAGGAACTGGTCGCATCGTACAATGTCACACTCCTCGACTCTCATTCTAGAATCGTCAAAGATTTCGGTGAGCCAAAGTTGTTTAGAATATATTTATAATTTAAAAAAAATCTGACCTGTGACCCTGTAATTTTTTCCACAGCTATTGCTTCCAATGACTTCAAATCGGTTTCAGCGCGCCATTCTTACTTCATGTTGGTGAAGGACATGGAGGAGGTTCTTCAGAGGGGGGATCTCATCACGATTAAAATATACTTTGACCTCAAAGCAAAAAGGAGGTCCTTTGATGTCGAGGTCATTCGATGAGTTTCCAGTAGACTAAATAATTATTGGGGTATTTGTATTAGTACTATTTATAATAATTTTACAATGTCAAAAGTCTGAGGTAGTTAAGTCTTACGGTTATTGTATTTTAGTTAATTGATAAAAAGTAATTAATAAAGATTGATTATTTGAATTTTCAAATTTGAAATTTGCTGCGCTCTGATTGGTGGAGATAAGGGATGGCGTCCTTTTGAGGAATGTTTAGCGTCCCTTGTCCCTTCAAGAGGAGAAAGTTGCAATTTGTTTTCAGTCTTCTTTTGTTCCTTCGTGCGTCAACACCTTCTCCAGCAGGAAAAATTTTCTCAACATTTTTTTTTTCATCATTTTTGTTCTCAGAGATTTCAAAGTTTCCCTTAAAGTGCCTCAAGATGTTTAATTTCTTCATCCGACTTCTTGTTTCCAGAGGTGGAATCTGGGAAAAAGGTAATTGTAAAAATTTCCCTATCTTATTTCAGGTTGCACATTCCCACTTTTTGGAAAATTAATCCAGAGTGTTTTCATATGCATAAATTAAATACGTTTCAATTCAATTGCACAACGGTTTATGCAAATTTCTAATTAATTAGCAATCAGCAGTAAGATTTTCTAAACTCGCATTTGAAATCAGCACCATCAACTTTAAAATCATAGCATGTGAAATTATTGGGAAAATTTTATTATTTTATTATAAGGGTACTATAGCAAATAGGTCCGACCTAGAACGGGTGAATCTCACCTCTCACCAAGTATTTTGAATGTCAATGACCTTTTTTCTTGCAACAGTAAATTAATTTAATCTCCACCCTTGTAAATTTAGATGTAGTAAAATTGATGAGCTATAGAGTTTTAAAATCCATCAAGTAGTTATAGAGCAGTGTAAATATTAACAGACATTTCAACAGAATTCCCCTAGCTAGGACCGGTTGAGTCACTAAAAAATATTTTCAAGGTCAAGGGTCGCTTTTTTAGACAGCATCATAATTTAATATCTAGTAAAACCAACGAGGTATTGAGCTTTTAAATCTATCAAGTAGTTACAGAGGAGTGTAAATTCTGAGTTTCTGAAGGACATTTCAATAAAATTATCCCGTAGATTTTTTTAATGTATTTTTAGTTGTGATGTGATTCTGTGAATTAAATTATAAATTCACATTGCGAAGATCCTAGAATTCCTAGCATTAGAGATTCTGCTAGACCTTGGCCTAAACTCCATCCCAGAATTCCCCGAGCTCGGAACGATTTCCATTTCCTGGAGTAGACACTGGTCCTTGGGCTTATAGGGCTTATCAGTCTCTGGATAAGTGGCCGAAGGGGGTTTAGAATAAACAGTCTCATAGAGAAAATCTTCCTCAATCCCGTCCATTACGCAGAGAGTGTCATGAGGGCCCACTGTCAACTCCTTTTCAATATTATTCCGAAGGGACGTCGTCCAGTTGACTATACTGTCCATATATTCAAGTACCCTCATCCCTCTGAACTCTCGGGGGGAGATGATCTTGGGGTTCCCTGAATCATTTGGTCTACAGAAGGACACAAGGATTAGAGACTTAAGGGGTCAGATGCGAGGTCAGGTGGCTCACCGTGTAGACAATCTGTTGATTCCAATGAGCTTGAGAAGGCCAAGGTCGATATTGTCACTTCCGCAGTTGGACAGCCGACCCTTTGGGTAGTAGTAGATTATGGTCGCGCACATCTCCTCTCGGGTCGCGTACCCCCCAATGACTGTTCCAGGGGGCTTGAGCCAAGTGTTGTCGTAGCCGCATTCTGTTCGAAAATAGTACCAGGGAAACTCTTAGTAATAATCCTGGTCAATGGTACTGAAAAATGAAAAATATGACCCCCTCTGACCTACCGAGCGTTATCTGGTCACCCGGCATGAATTTTACCGGGGGGATGTTTCGATTGTTCTGGAAGTTGTTGTCGTAGGTCTGGTCATCTGCTATCCATGGCAGTTCTCTTCCATTCCGGAAGTGACGAAGTCTCATTTTCCTGGCTAAACTTGGGTGAGGAAGGAGGAGGAGATTTAAAAGATTTTTCGCGGCGCGCGCGCTGCAGCGGTTTTAGGTTCAGGTTCAAGGACTAACCGGAAGTGTGGGCATGAAGACGGACATTGAAAAGGGTGTACCCCTCAGGTTCCATGAGACTGGAGCAGGCGGAGGTGCAATGAGCCGATATGTGGAAATCTTTAGAGTTCGGGGGGATCAGAAGTTTCCAGTCTGTCGGTTTTCCAAGGGCTAGGATCGCAGCTTCTTGTTCCCTATAAATACGTTCAGATTATAAAAGTCCTAAGGAAGAGTCGGCTACCGTAGTTGGTAATGGGTACCTTAGGTTGTGAGTGTGATAAATCTCGACCCCTGACTTGAAGGAGATATTAGCACGGCTTCCAGGATTGTTTAGATGCATCTCGAGTAAGAAGTACTCCCGACCTCCGTCTGATAAAGGAAAGCCGACGTCCTTTGGCATTAGGGTTATCTACTTGAGAAAAATGGAGACTTAAATTTGAATCTCTTGAAGGTAGTCGTGGGTTAGTGGGACGAACCTGTGCACCCAGTGCCCAGGAATAAATAGTCTTGGTGCAGTACTTGTAGATTTCAAGGGTCCGGTCGGATGTTCCAGAGAAGCAGTCTTCGCCCCCACCAAGAATGAAGGGCTCGAAGAACGTCTCAGGGTCTTGGCCATCGGGGGCTTTGCATTGGCAGAATAAGAGATGGTGGGAGTGCTTTTGAGCTACTGGACCTAGGATTTTAGGCCCGAACTGGCGAGGCCAATTTTAGTTTGGAATTTTAAAATTGGGAATAATTGTAGAGTCTGTTTTTCTTACTCCTATTGTATGTTGCTTGGTTGTGAAGTGGGGACTTCGATGAACTGTGCACCAGTAGGTCGTTTCTTTAGGAGGCATTGTCACATGCATCGTCGCATCGAACTTTTCGTACCTGTGATCAACAACAATGGGAGGGGGTCATAGACTTTTCTGGAATAGTTTGAGGATCGTTAGTAAGAACGTACTTGGTGAGGTCAATGTCTGGGGATGGAGGGTCTAAAATATTGACACCGAAGGCCCCTCGCTCCGACTCGTGATACTTTATATTGTCATCTTGTCCTATAGCCCATATGAACCTTTGACCATCCCCCTATACGTTATCATATAGTATCAAGTATTGTTAAGGGCTCTAATAAGGGAGCTAGAAAATATATATGAATTACAGTTATTTCCACATCTTGACTGTCGCAAGTTTTAATTGGCCTGGAGAACTTTAAATAGGTGCTAGTGTTGTTTTCCATAGATTCTATAAGGGTCCAGTCCTGTTGTTTGTCAACCTTGGGCATTTCATTCCCTTCTGCATACCGATCCTGAAATTATCACTAGGGGCAGATTAGTAAGACTCGAAAGGGACAATTTTGAAGTGTTGACCTGACTTGACCGGGCCTATTGTATTTTTTTTACCTGGAAATAAGTAGTTCCGTTTGAGTAAACGCCGCCGATGACAATGTCAGCTCCGGTCATCCCGCCTTTTGTCGAGATTCCGAATCCCACGTAGCCCAGCGTTTGAACGGTGACCTCAAAAGTGATGATGTCCTTATTGATTTCCCATCCTATTTTGTACTTTTCTTCAGAGTCTAAGGTTTCGAATCTTTTGGCCCCGTGGACTTCAGTTGAGGTAATGAGGCTGAGGAAAGTAGTGGCAGTGTAGAGCTTTACTAATTGATTCCATCTCTTAGTTCTTGGCCCCCTGAGACGGGTCATAGTCCCAGTTGAGTTTTGTTTATTATTGACGAAGATTGGTACTGTAGATAATTCTGAGAAGTGTCAACACTGGCGACTGGAGAACACCAATGGATTCGAAATAATCGATAATAGGATTATTATATTAGCAGTTGTGATCAATGAATGGGCTGGATTTCAAAGGTCCTTATTCTACTATATTTTAAAAGTTGCAGTGTAGGACATTGTAGGCGTTGAAAAGTGTAGTCGGATTTTGAAAGTTTAATTGAAAGTGGGATAGGTAATTTGGTCATTTAAAATTCTAGTATATATTGAGATGCATTGTAAATCTATGAAAAGAGGATAGTAGTTTGAACCCCTATTTCAATGGGACATTAAAAATGGACTATTATGATACATTTCATATTGTGCATTATGATTTGAAACTGTTTATGTTCCCGATTTAATAAATGTGCTTTAATTATTGGTAGTAAAAACTTTCCATTGGTTTCTCGCTTCTCCAGCTAAATTGGAGGATGATGAGGTCAGAGGTCAATGTCTGGAGATGGGAAGACTAAAATTTTGACACCGACAGACGATCTCGCGCTCCGACTCGTGATACGTTATTCATCTCGTCATGAATCATATGAGTAGTGAAACAATAAGACACTTTTTGGGAATTACATAGAAGATTATTGGAGGCACATTAATTGGCCATTATTGATAAGTGCCTTTTTGAAAATTGAAGGTTAGTTGTGTCGATTTTTTCGACAGCATATCATAACGATAAATCTGTCCTCTTTAGATTTGTAGAGAGTGATGTTCACAATGAGTGAAAAATATGTTGTACACTTTACTTTTTGATTGATTACAAATGTGTATTGGACAAAATAATATGCCAGGTCAAAGTGTAATGGACTAATGTGTATTCAATATGGATTTAGGGTCACTATATGTGTCGCAAGTTTTCATGGTATTTTTTAACATTCGAAACTTACTAGTAATTTTTATTTTGTATGTGTAATGTTCATTATTGATAATTGAAATATTTCAAATGTGAATTATGAAAAGATAAATAGTTTTGCGTCATAATTTTTACAAAGATTAATTATTTTTAGTAAATAGAGTTAGAATTACTAGAACAAATTCTTGTCCCTGAGATGATGATGACTAGGATACTGGCTAGGATTATTATGGAGATAGCTTAATTCAATATTATTATCTAGTCGAGAGGATAAATTGTCCCTTGAGGACAAAGAGGAAGGATTGCTTTGATCTACATGAGCAGTGGTGGTAGGATGTCCATGTATATTTTGACCACTGTACGAATTATTGAAATTTGGGTACGTTCTGACGACATGGTCATGCGGGTTTAAACTCGTCATCGATTCCTGTAAATAAAATCACACAAATTTATAGTAACATCTTTTAAAATATCGACATGAGGGGGGGCATTGAATTGATGTTATTTTGTCCGGCATTTCGATAGACGACTATCCAGTAAGTATAAGGTTTTAGAAATACCTGACAAGAGCAGAAATCAGGAGAGGGGGGCATAAAGCCGGAAGTCCCACCTGCCCTCTTCCCTCCGTACAAAGCATAAGGGTTCATGCTCGAGTCCCTTGAAAGAGACCTGGGAGAGTGGAAGAAGGCATTTTGGTAGCTAGAGCAGTTGGAAATCTGGTCCAGAGGGTTCCCAGCTCTGTAGGGTACTTGCTCCCGAAACATGTCATAAACGTCAGGGATGCCGTGAAGGCTCGAACTCCCGTTTGAACTCAGACTCGAATTTGAAGCTATCTCAGTCGCGGTCCGTCTTCCTACAGAATCAGCGGCTCCTTCACGCCTTACATAGGGAGGGTGAAGGGTGTGGTCAGTAGTAGGGAGTTTTGAGAGGACTGGACTAAACTGTTCAGAGATTCCGTTGGGTTGTTGACTCCAGTGTGGAGGATGGCTTCGATATCCGTGAGGAGTGGACATATAAATGGAAAGATTTCGATGAGACTCGTCGATTGAATTTAGAAAGGTATTTGAAGCCTGATCTTGATGATGGGGGTTACTAGGATGAGGAAATTGAGTACTGAAGGGTGTTCGAGATTCGGAGTAAGAAGTTTGGACCGGTTCGGAAGAGAAATGAGGGAACTGGACATGACCACCGGTGGAACCAGTTGGTCCGAATTTGGAAGCGCTATTTCGAGCTGCCTCTGCGAGGTGGAAAAGTCGCGGGGATGTCGGAGAGCCAGTGCTTGGATGAGTGGAGAGGGAAGCGGCTGTGGAGGTGGACGTTGCAGTGGTAGTGGACGTGGAGGATTCTCTTCGACCAGTCTTACTCCACGAGGTCAAGGGGGGTATCCCTGTTTTTAATATTTTGTTGAGAGATGTGATTTCTGAGTTGACTTTTTGCATCTCAATGTCGACGTTCCAGCCGGAGCAAGCCTCGATTTGGGTGTCTAGTTGAGGGTCGGGTTGATGATGGTCTTCCATGTCCAGTTGAGATATTTGGTCTAAATAGGGTTGGGCCACATTATACCTCTGGCTCATTTGCATGAGGGACTTCAAGTCATTCAGTCTTTTGCCGACCTCCTCCATTTGAAGGTATTCTTTGGCAAAGTGGTTTCGAAACTTACACCCTGTAGCCCCATTGGCGGTCTTCTTGGGGGGTCGATGAGGGTCAGAGATCATGTCCACAAGGTCGGTATCATCATTTGTGAAATTGGATTGGCTGGTGGTTGCAGTGTCGATGGAGACTCTTGTGACTACTCGGCGCTCTCGGTAGTCTGAGTCTTGATTCTCTGAGTCGTCGTAGTCTGAATTTATGATGTCGAAAATGGTCTCGTTTAAGAAGTCGATGGTTTCTGACTCTTCAGGGATTACTCGAACTAGCGTGGGTTTCTTGGGAAAGAGGAGGGGCACTCTAGTCAAAGGCGAAGAGGAGGAGGAACTCGTATGTGGACTTGGGCAAGAGAGCGCGGACTCGCTTGTGAAATAAAACGTCTCGTCAGGGGACATTAGAGGATAGTCAAGTTCTGAATTTGAAGTATTAGAGGTCACCATACGGCAGTTGGACAATCCTTTTTGAATGACCTCGGAGGAGCCCTTCATCTCTAACTCTGGGACCTCGGCAGGGTCAAGGCGCTCGAAGGAGGTGGAGGTTTTAGTTTGCGGTGCATAAAAGACTGGAGAAATTGGGGGGAGCTTGAGGGTCAAAGTTTGTCGCTTGGGGGTACTGCCACAGACAGTTCGATACCGTGCCCTCAGCTTGGTTTGAGATTGGACGGCCTCTGACCCTTTTACCGCTTCCTCAGGGACCCAGTAATTCTCTGACACTTCAAAAGGCACAATTTGCACTTGGTTGGGTAAAGTGAACTCATCTGCAAGGGTTGAACATTCCGAGTCCTCCTCAGAAGGGATAAATTGTTCCACACTTTTGCACCGAACCGGGACATTTTTTACGATACTGTGTCCCACATGCTTTTCCGAGCATGTTCGGAAAATGGGGCTTATGTCCTTGGGATTGACTAGGGTAGGGATTCTCTCCCTTATGAGGGGAGAGTCCCCTTCACACAAATAACTAGGCACTTCCATCGGCTCAATCTGAACTCGCGGAGGTCCTTCACCCGAGAAGCGTTGATGAATTCTCTCGGAAATTCTAGAGGCGTGGTCAAGGTGATGGGTGACGGGGTATTGGACAGGGAGGAGGTACTTGAGATGGTGGACATTCGGCCTGGGTCGATTTGAGGATGGAGTGGTCGGTGGGGTCATTCTACAGCTCCCGTACTCGTCCTCTTCTTCGGAGGACTGGCTCTGTTGTTTGGGGACCGGAATGGGCTCCTCTTGTTGCCACGTTAGGCATTTGATGGAGCTGGAGCAAGGGATGAAAACCTCAGTGCCGATGATTCTGGTGGGGGTACTGAATTTAGAAGAAGTCCCGGACGAAGGCTCTTCTGAATTGGTCAAGTCAGCCTGGAGAAAAAGGACTGGAAAATAAGGGCCTGTTTTTCGGATTGGAATTTGAATGTCCGTACCTGGCTCATTGCATCGGATTTAGTAGAGGTTGCTATGGTGGAGGCGGAAGTGTCCTCGGAAGCCGCCCTCTGCAGCTTCACATGCTCCGCTTCGATTTCATTCCAGCCCTCTAGGGCATTTATGAGTCGGGTCCAGCTGGCACGGGGTGCGAGGCCCCTGAGAAGTCCTCCGTTCTGAAATGTGTCCAAATACTTGAACTATTATTATATTGTGTTATTGAGAGAGAGAGATTTTGTGTATAGAGGTTAGTAGGAGAAAGCAGAGAAAGGCTCAGAGGTCAAAGGTGAGTGAGAGGGACTTTTTATAAAGGGAAATTGGATTTACGTGAATCCTCCAACGTTCCCGCACGATAGACATGTCCATAAGCGAGAGAGTACTGGAATTTTGGAATACGTTTAGCAGAGGGGAAAGAAAAGAGAAACAAAAAAATCTGCTTAAAATGATTGATCTATTTTTTTAATGATTGTCTATTGATTTAACTTTGGGTTTATCAGTTTAGAAATTTTGAATCTTTGTTGATAAGCCCAGGTATGTGTATTTACCTTCGAACAGCCCAATAACTTGCTATGGAAGCGAACTACAAGAGAACATATCAAATAAGTTTGCCTCTAAAAAAACTCGAATGTATAAGGAGGATTTCGTTAATTATAATAACCCGTTGTGAACATATATTACAAATAGTATAGGTTTTTTAAATTTTGCATAGCGAATTTGATGTTTGAATATTGGAAATTAAATTGAGTTCTGCCGTGTGTACATCCAATTAAACCTGGTAGCTGGGGACCTCAGGCATTATCTTTAATTCGTAAAATTGGAAAGAAGATAGCAATTTCTACAGGAGAGCCCAAGTCGTGTTCTTATTTATTTCAACGAATAAGCATTGCCCTTCAAAGGGGGAATGCTGCTTCAATACTTGGAACCTTGCCTTCATCGAAGAAATTGGATGAAGTTTTCTATATTTTATGATTTTCAAGTTTCCATGTATTTTTATTAATATAAAAAGGAATTCTGTTTGCGCATTAAAATTAAACCTGTCGCCCCTGGGTCCATTTTATCTTGCTACGCCACTGGTGCACATAGTGGAGTGTGGAGTATGAGAATAAAATTTTTAAAAGAACCTGAAGGGTCCAACCGAAGGTATCTATCATCGAAATTAGCCTTGCTAGGATTTGCTAAACAGATTTTGAAAAATTTGACTCGTTTGAGAGTTATCGTCTGGGCGAACCATAGAACTATCGAACAGACGGACGGACACACGAACATAAAGTAAGTAGCCGCGCTACTCAATAAGCAAAACACACACAGAGAAAGCAGAAAAGTCTCCTTTAGAATTGGATGACCTTTAAAAAACTTTAAAAAACTTAAAGGACAATTTGGACATCTTATCCCATGCTGTGATAAGTTGAGAACATGAATTTATAGTTAGTATAGTCTATCTAATGAGAGAAACTGTAGACTGGACTCTTTGGAGTTTGTAATGCGAGGATGGAATTAAATGAATAATACATTTTGAGCGCTGCGAATGACTTTGGAGAGTCTGGAAATGTCCTTCTTGATTTCGAAAGCTGACATGATGGAGTAAAGGGCCGCTGTGCCCGTGGACCCTCGCAAAGCTGGGGAAGTGGACGTGAGATTAATCCGAGGACTGTTCTCCACAAGTCGGGCTCTCTGAGCGAACCGGAAACTGTTGAGTGTCTGAGCGTGGCAGGACGACGCTGGGGATGACGCTGAGAGGGTCAATAAAATCGGTTATTACTTAGCTTTGGTCCTTTTAAATATTTAAAATCGGCCGAGTACTCGGCATGGTGTTCATAATTGCAATGCTATGCTCCTGGGATTCCAAAGATTATCCCGTTGCCCCATTTGTAAAGAAGCCCGAAAAATCGAGACTTTTGCATCCGAATTTGCGTAGTTTATTTCAGCGTCTTTTCTACCTGTCTTTTGTGGTGACTGATGAATATTTTAATATTGATAACTTACTTATGATGATGGCAGTGGTGGCGTTTCCTCCTAGGGAATCCTTTAACAGCCAAGTCAGGGCCGAATCTCTGTACGGAATGTATTGAGCCTTTTCAGCTGGAAATTAATGAATTGACCAATTTAAACTTTTGGCTAATCTTCAGATTTATTCTTTAAACATAGAATATGGTACCCAGATGTTTTTTTTATAAATAATCTTACCTAATGAGGATATTACATTCCCAAGGGCGACAAGGGAACGGTTGATGTCGGCACCTTCTGCCAGTAACTTTTTTGTTGTTGCAAATCCAGCTTTTTCACTGCACAATTCAAATTGAAAAATATCAAATGCATTCCACAAGGGGTGCTCCACAAATAGCTTGAGCGACTTTAAAACTTTCAAAAGGGATAGCTTTAAAGTGTCTCAAGGTAGTTGCCTCAGAAGTAACTAGGTCACCATGATCATGATAAGGTTGTTTAGATTCAAGGGCTATGTTTTTATGAAATGTGGTTGGTGTTAAGGGGTAGGGGGTCGTGGACGCTTTGTGCGATGCTCCAAATATCTGGGAGAAGGAAATGAGATTGTGCATGTGGAGTTGGAAGGACACTGTGGACATTGGTGTGGGAATGTGTAGTTTTAATGTGGTAGACTCGATGAAGGGACTTAGCTCTGTTCTAGTAGTACTAATAATAGTACTAATAATAATCATCTCGTCTCAACTCACCTTCCAGCCAGATCGACAAGGTGGACTTGATTGGTGATTAAGGTGGATGAGTCGGGCTTGGATCGGGTGAGATAGATGGTCCAGATTGCGTGACTCCGACTACTTCGCCTATTAGACCCCGTCGTCCCAATTGCCCTCCGACAGTCACCTTCCCACAATAAATCCAAAAGCCCGTTCTCACCCGAAACTTCGATGCGACTCAGATCTGGAATTTTTTCATTTTATATATAAGGCTAATTTAATGTATAGTTAAGAGTAGACAGAGAAACTTTGACGATTAAGCTGAAGGAAAAGGAGATACCTATAATGGGGAACTTAAGGAGAGTATTTTTTATACTGGGGAGGTCAAGAAGAGGTCATGTGTGGATGTGTGAACCTTGGGGTAGATTAATTTGACATTTGTTGTGCATGTGAGCGAGGGTTATTTTTTTTAAACTCAGTGTCTTATCTTGGATCTTGAACTGAAATTAAATGGAGATTTTTCCGGCCCTGTTTTAGTTTGATACTAACAGGTTAGTTTTCGACTGATGTAAATAGTAAGAGTTAGTAAGATTTTAATTAAGATTAGAAGGATTAATTAGATGAGTTTATAAATTACTTTGAACATGAGGTCCGAATTGGGGATGCTCCCTCATTTTGAGCTGACTCTGTGGATTGAGCAAGTCCCGAACTTTCTCACGGTAGATTTCCATGAAGCTGACTTCCATGCGAAAAGCGGGATTCTTATCTCCCGGCTCCGATACTTCTCCGACATTTAATTTCTCGCAAATGTTATGGCATAGGCGGGGGATGATTCCGGGGTCCTCCTGTACATAATTCCAGGTATTTCAATTAAAATCGAGGGGGGCCAATTTTTTTAACCCGGGTTTTACTAAGATAAGAGAGATTTACAAAATGTTCTGCGTATATATTTATTGAAAATTGATTTTCAGACTTGAAGTTAATTTTTTTGTGATGAGGATTTTGTTTATGAGGATAATGGAATGAGAAAATGAAAATAGTGGGAATGGTTATTAATTGACCTTTGATCCGAGCATGGTGTGGGTTTTTCCAGTCCCACTTTGTCCATAGGCGAGTAGGCAGGCGTTGTATCCCTGGAGAATGGACTTTTCGAGTGGAGGGCCCATTTCCCTGTAGACTTCAGACTGGCAGGCCCCTTCGGTGCCACTCTCTTCAAGCCAAAAGGCATGGTCGAATTTGAACTGTCGATATCTCGCTCTGCTGTCTGCTTTTGGTCTCTCTGGCACCTTCATCAGTCCCACAAAATGTAAAATCATGACTTATGTGTATACTTATTTCAAGTGTGACCATCATCCATCAACGGCATCAACATATGTGTATGAGATACGATGACACTTTTAAGAGTAACGAAGCTAAACAAGTTTGAGTTGACTACATCCTCTACTTAAGTTCATCTCAATCAGTGGCAATTGACTTGTGGTCATAAATAGAGCAAATAGAGAGGTTGTGGTACAGTGATTTTTGCTTTCTGAATGTGACTCTAGCAATACTCTTAACATTGGTACAGTTTCAATCAGAAGCCGGAAATCACGACGAAAATCTCTCTATTGGGGGAGGCCTTACGCGAATATCTGTGATGAATGCCGAGTTATCTTCAACTGCGACTACGACCGGAAATCCTCCTCCAATCTCCCTATAGATATTTATACGTTTCAATCAGTTTAATAAAATAAGAGACTCAGGGTTGAATCTGAAATTCGGATTCATTCGTTGATTCGGATCCGAAATTAGTTGAAAAATCCTGGAGTGGTCCTCATGTTTTTCAAATTTATATTATATACTTAGGACGTTTAAAATGTTAGGATTTAGGGATATATTACCTTTCAGAAAGGGGTCGAACCCTGAGTCCAACTCGGATTTTGGACATGATCCCTTTGTGGTGTGGGGGGATTATAAAAGTATTTCAGTGTTTCAAGTCCTCTGAATTGTTGAGCTTGAGGAACTTGGTGGTGGCTACTAGAGCGGTTGTATTTGTATAGACAGAGGAGCTCATATGGATTTAGTTGATTGTGCCAAATTCCAGAGAGTCCGAAACCGAAAAGCTCTGGAGGTGTGGAAATTCCGCACTCTGGTTCCCCACACTTGCTCAGCACAAATGGACATGGGCAACCAGACCAGAATTAATCAATGAACATTTTATGCACAAATCCCAGGAAGGAATTCCAATTGCTAAACCTGAGTCACATTAACTTGTATTACCCAGATTTGCATTTCCCGTATTTATATTTAAGATAGCAAATCTTCCTCAGCCCTCTGTGCTACTTAAAATGTCCAGTAAAATATTTGGACAAGATTCAGAGTAAGAACTATGAAGGTAATATGGATTTTTTCGAAACTTTTCACAGAATTGGTAATAGTTTTGAAATGCGTATGAGGAGGGTGAGGGATGTAAAGTGTAGAGATGTGGTTTCAATGAGGATTTGTAAAGAAAGAATTGGAATCCCGATTCTGTGTAAGGAAAGATGTTGTAAACTATTTATAGAGTCTCCCTAAGCCAAAAAGACAGAACTCGTCTCCCTGCTATGAGCTATACTAAAGAGATCCTCTTGCTAACCCAATATTAATCTACATGTTGGACAAACTCGACATCTAATTTATATAAGGGTTATATTATACACCCACACTCCCGACCGAGGGCTTATCTCAAAACTCAATACTCAATAATCTTTAATGTTCTGGGGCTGTATGGTTTCCAATTAAGTGTCTTTGGTTTGGGGGACGTAAAGGACTGACACCCTGGAAACGACATGAAATAAAGACACCATGCGACCGCATGCGGTTAAAATGGGCGTGTAAACGCGAAAGGGGGTGTGGTTTGCGAGACCCTGCGACCGATTGAGGTTCTACATCCTTCTAGATGTTAGGGGGGGGGGGAGATAGGAAAAATCACTTAGTAATAGCCAGAGTTTCAGTGAAATTTTAAAATCTAAATCTGACCTTCCAGTCTCATGTCAATAATTAGGGGGCTATGTTTGAATAGAATTGGTCTGATTTATGAGCTAGGGTTTTAATTTAGTTAGTTGGGATGAATTTGGTATTGACGTTTGATGTTGGATTAGAGGTTTAGAAAGGATTATTAAGCCCAATAGGATTGGGATGAGGAAATAAGGGACGAGGGGTTGTCTACTTGAGTTTGTTGGGTATACAAAGACTGGAAGAGTTGCCAAAAAGTCCGTAGCCAATTTTCCGCACGTGTGTCAGAAAGTCAGAACTACCTAAGAGTATTCGTATCACCGTCTCTTCCAAAAGTCTCTAAAAAAGAGTCGTTTAAGCTCTAAAGTAATTTGGAACGGGAGAGAAATGGAAATTTGTATAATTACAATTTCTGTGATACCAATCTTTTGAAAATAGCGATTGAAAATAACGTTTTGCCAAAGTGTTTAAAAGGGTGAGATGTAGTGAAGCGGATTTGGGAGGATTATAGTAATCTACGTTGCATCCGATGCACTAATTCTCTTCACATATCTCAAATTTAATGCAACATTTATAAAAGGGCCGTACCTTTTTATCCCTTTAGGAAAGTTTTGTGATATTTTTTTAATATAGAGTAAAAAAGAATTTGAGCTTTTGAAACCCTTGAATGTTTTTGATATGAGGGAATTTTGAGAAGGATGAGATTTTCAAGGGGTAAACTATACGAGCTACGAGCCCTATGAAATCTGTTGTATCTGCTCTTTCTTTGAGGATGAAGATAATGAACGGAAACTCATCTCCTTAGTCTAAATAAATAAACACATCCACATTGTGCATCCATAATATATAGGATCTTGTATATAATGGAGTTGGAACAGTTGGAAGGGTTTCAAAGTACCTCTTATTATTAATATGATGGCAGAGATTGCAGGGAGCAGGCCATTTTCATTTTCAGACATATTTTTATGAAAATGGAAAATGTGAAAACTGATGTGTGCTATTTTTCACGGAAATAATTTTTTTTCAAAAGATATGAAAGAAAATACGCGTAGTTTTTCATGACAATTCACACATTTTCGGGCTTTGAAATGTCATGAAATTTTTCCCCATATTTTTCAATTGAAATTTCAATGGCCAATCCTGGCAGGGAGTACTTGGAGATACGGTTAGACAGGAGAAACAAAATCTAGTTTACATGACGTTTTCTTGTGTACGGGCTTATAGAAAAAGATAAGCCCTATGACTCAGTCTATATAGTATTCAAGAATGTATGAAATTGGACTGGATTTATCCGCATGTGAACGAACTCTCACTTTGATGTGTGATATCTCGAGGAAGGAATTTTCCAACTTAAATTCGCTTTTATCTATACATTTAATAGTTAAAAAGAATTTTAAACAAATCAATTTCAGGGGTTAGAATTCATACAATTTCGAGGGAAGTTTAACTACAGTATGAAATATGGGAAAGAGAGGATGTGTCTCAAGCTTGATTCTTGATCATCATAATTTGAGAGTGAGGAAGTCAGTATGGAGGAAGATTGTGGCTAAATAAACAACTGGAGCTGTTAACGCATAACGATGCTCGGTTCCTTTAGATCCGACGTGGATAAGGATATTTTTATGGCTCTCTTGACTGGGAATACTGGAGAGGAGATCTGTGGAAGATTTAGGATTGTAACCATATGCCGACGATGAAGCAAGCCGAGAGGGGATGTTCCGAGTTGACCGAGTACTCGGCCAGTTTTTCAAGGTACTCGGCCGTTAAATGTGTTTTTTTTGTCGAGTATTCGAATAAACGAAAAATATTGGTACTGGAAACATAAAAGTGGATTTAATATTGAGTTTGAGGGGAAAGGTTGAAGGAGATGGATTGAATTTAATAGTCTTGGTTGTTGGTTTGTTTCCATCTCCAGAGCTTGGTCATTGGAGAAAAGTGTGAAGCAAGTTATTAGAGGAAGGCTTTAAGGGGACAAAAAACCCGATTTGTACTTCCGGTCGGGACACACGTTCCGCAGTTCCATACGGCCACACTGCTCTTCTTGAGCCAACTCAAATCTCCTTCTTTACCTCAACTCGGTTCACGTCGGAAAGAAGACCAAATACCAATGTTTCCTAATCTTATCCCTACAAATTCCCATGGACAAAATCAATCGGCAAGTTTTGAAATGTTGAAATTGTTGGATTTTTGTTGATTTTAAATTTTAAATCCGACTCGTGAGTTTTTAAAACACTTTTGTCAATTGTGTATTTGCATAATATTTAGTTTGATTATTACATTGTTGTATTAATGTAATTTACTGAAAGGATATTTTGGGGGCCAGGAATTGAATGGCATTCTAACAAGACGGAGGTTGGGATTATTTTTTGAGGAAGTCAGAAGTAGGGACAATAGAATTGAACCGCTTACTCGGAAATGAATAGAAATATTGGAGGGTGACCTTAATTTAATAGTTCATTCAAGCTTGGAAATAAAATGAACTATTCACCTCAAGTCCACTGACGATAGCTGTCGAAATGAAACTAGCTCTCCAAGTATCTCTCGTCGTCGTGGCTCTCTTGGCCTGCGTTGCATCAGCTTATGGTAACCTGGATTTGGAAATATTTTTTAGAACTCACATTCATTTTTAGTCTGACCTTTTGAGGTACTTTTTAGATGAGGCTAACTTTGAGCCCCTGGCCGAGGACTATGAACTAGTTGAGACTCGAAGATCCCGATCTCCCCGTTTTTCAGTTGTTTCGTATGAATACGATGAGATCGTATCAGAGGAGCAGGATGCCGTTTCGGAGGAGGGGGCGGGGAGTGAATGGGACAAATCTTCTGAAGGGTTGGAGGATGACATGAACAGTTATGGTCATAGTGCTTGGGGAGGTGAGACTCCAATATCATTTTGATGATGCTGAGGTATTGAGGAGACCCCATCCTCAGATCAGCAGTAACAGTTTAAAACGGTCATTTTAAATTGATTCAGTTCAAGGGCATTTCTTGCTTGACTTGAAGTTGAGAGGTATTGACAGTTTATTGTATTGTACAGCACACGGAAAGAAGTAAGGGAATCCTTGGTGATGAGTGTGATGACCTCATATTGGCCTCCTACATCCCTTGATGGACTTTGAGATATATTTGAATTCTAGGAATTAAGTATTTATGTTTAGCCATCACTGATATTTAGTTTAATTGTATTGAAAGCTGCTGTTACTAGCTATCATCGGACACCCTGTGAATTAAAAAATAAATGGTTTGATTTTCAATGTGTTTTTGTTGTTTGAGATTATAAGGTAGGATGAACTTTTGTATACAAGTTTGGGTGACGTGAAGTAATAGAGAAAAGCTTTGAAGGATTTCAAGAGTGTATACAAATTATATTAGGGAGGTTGTGATAACGATGACGATTCCAATGGGTTTATTATTAGAAGAAAATTGATTTTATTTATTGGAAAGCTTTTAGTTAATGGATAACCAAGGGAAATTAATTCTGAGGGAGTTGGCTTTATTTAAAATCCCAAAATCTTCTTTCAAAATGGTTTAAAATGAACTTTCATTTTAAATGCACCATTGCATGCACCTAAATTGCAGCTAATTTACGGAAGTGAAGACATTAGGTTAGGCATTACAAATGACAGTACTACTTCAGGAAAAATTGTACTGGCCGTAACAAAAAAAATTGTACTGTAGGAAGTTAGTAAAAAAAAAAAAAAAAAAACTGTCCGTCAAAAAAAATTGTACTGGCCATAACAAAACAAAAGGGTACTGGCCGTAACATAATTTTTTTTTACTCAGCTTACTAGCGAAGAGGAAAGCCATTCGGGTCACAAATAAGGAGGGTTTACACGGCAGTCCGTAAATATGTCCCCGTGGTACAAGGGCTGTTTCAAAAGTCTTGTTGTGACTTTGAGATTTCATGTTTCTCGAGAGGGTGTGCATAAAAATACAAGAAATTCCACCGATTTTAAGCTGTAATGTGATTACTATCAATCCTCAGAATTTCCGCTTCAGTGCTTATCGTTTACACATCCAATTCTGTTCCGAAACTTTTGACACCAATAAACAATAGCTCGTGGAGTTTGAAAACCAAGAGTTTTTTTCAATTCTGACTTAATAACTGAACTTGATTTACCCTGCCAATGCAAATTTTTTATTGCTGATCGTGTTTCTTGTTTTGAGAAATTCATGACTGTCTAGAGTAGAGAGTACAGAAAACTGAAATAATAGATATAATGAAATTCTGAGGATTGATAGTAATCATTACAGCTTAAAATCGGTGGAATTTCTTGTATTTTTATGCACACCCTCGAGAGACATGAAATTTCAAAGTCACACCAAGACTTTTGAAACAGCCCTTGTACCACGGGGACACATTTACGGATTGCCGAGGAAACCCTCCTTATTTGTGACCCGAATGGCTTTCCTCTTCAAAAAAAATTTATGTTACGTGCAGTGCACATTTGTTTTGTTATGGCCAGTACAATTTTTTTGGTACTAACTTCCTACAGTACAATTTTTTTGTTACTGCCAATACATTTTTTTTTGTACTAACTTCCTACAGTTGACAGTACAATTTTTTCGTTTCGGCCAGTACAATTTTTTTTGTACTGTAGTACAATTTTTTTATACTTGTAGTAATTTTT
This sequence comes from Agrenia bidenticulata, assembly GCA_034694785.1. NCBI lineage: Eukaryota > Metazoa > Arthropoda > Collembola > Entomobryomorpha > Isotomidae > Agrenia > Agrenia bidenticulata. The sequence goes on along the minus strand of JAQFYM010000596.1, from coordinate 2,734 downwards.
TTTTATTTGTACTAGAAATATAATGTTTTTTGGTACTAACTTCACGCGAGTGCTTCTTCATTCCTTTTCTCGAAAGAGAATTGGAGAAAAGTGTGAAGTAAGTTATTTGAGGATGGCTTTAAGGTTCACAAAAAACCCAATTTGTACTTCCGGTGGGGACACACGTTCCGCAGTTCCACACGGGTCTTCATGAGGCAACTAAAAGCTCCTTCTTTACCTAAACTCGGTTCCGGTCGGAAAGAAGACAAAATACCAATGTTTCCCAATCTTATCCCTAGAAATTCCCATGGACAAAATCAATCGGCAAGTTTTGAAATGTTGAAATTGTTGGATTTTTGTTGATTTTAAATCCGACTCGTGAGTTTTTAAAACACTTTTGTCAATTGTGTATTTTGATTAATATTTAGTTTGATTATTACATATTGTTGTATTGATGTAATGTACTGGAAGGATATTTTGGGGGCCAGAAATTGAATGGCATTCCAACAAGACGGAGGTTGGGATTATTTTTTGATCAAGTAGGGACAATAGAATAATTGAACCTCTTACTCGGAAATGAATAGAAATATTGGAGGAGGGTGACCTAATTTATAAATGACCTTAATTTAATATTTCATTCAAGCTTGGAAATGAAACAAGTCCATTGACGATAGGCAGTCGAAATGAAACTAGCTCTCCAAGTATCCCTCGTCGTCGTGGGTCTCTTGGCCTGCGTTGCATCAGCTTATGGTAACCTGGATTTGGAAATATTTTTTAGACCTCACATTCATTTTTAGTCTGACCTTTTGGTGTACTTTTTAGATGAGGCTAACTTTGAGCCCCTGGCCGAGGACTATGAACTAGTTGAGACTCGAAGAGCCCGATCTCCCCGTTTTTCAGTTGTTTCGTATGAATCCGATGAGATCGTATCAGAGGAGCAGGATTTCGTTTCGAAAAAGCGGGTGCGGGCGGGGCGTAGATGGGGCAAAGGCAAAGTTACTGAGAGTGACATGAACAGTTACGGTCATAGTGCTTGGGGAGGTAAGACTCCAATATCATTTTGATGATGCTGAGATATTAAGGGGACCCTCACCCTCAGCTCAGCAGTAACAGTTTAAGTGTCATTTTAAATTGAATCAGTTCAAGGGCATTTCTTGCTTGAACTTGCTAAAGACTTGAAGTTGAGTGGGATTGACAGTTTATTGTATTGTACAGCACACGGAAGGAAGTAAGGGAATCCTTGGTGATGACCTCATATTGGCCTCCTACATCCCTTGATGGACTTTGAGATAGATTTGAATTCCAGGGATTAAGTATTTATGTTTAGCCATCACTGATATTTATTTTAATTGTATTGAACGCTGCTCTTACTAGTTATGACCCGACACCTTGTGAACTAAGAAATAAATGGTTTGATTTTCAAGGTGTTCATTTTGTTTGAGATTGTAAGATAGGATGAACTTTTGTATACAAATTTGAGTGACGTGAAGTAATAGGGAAAAGCTTTGAAGGATTTCAAGAGTGTGCACAAATTATATTAGGGAGGTTGTGATAACGATGACGATTCCAATGGGTTTATTATTAGAGGGAAATAGATTTTATTTATTGGAAAGGTTTTAGTTAATTTAAATAAACCAAGGGAAATTAGTTCTGATGGGGTTGGCTTTATTTAAAATCCCAAAATCTTCTTTCAAAGTGGTTTAAAATGAATAGGCTGTAGGGTTCCCTAGGGATCTCTAGTAAACGGGCTAAGGGCCAGGATCATTAAATGGTCACATGCACCTTTCTAAATTTCAGCTTATTTACGGAAGTGAAGACAGTTGTATTACAAATGACAGTAGTCCTTCTGAAATGAGTACAGTATCGCAAATTTTAGAAATGACCTCAATTTACAATGTAATTCAACCTCATATGTTCAACCGAAATTAAATTTAAATTAGCCAATCAAATAAATCACTTGAAAATTACGCCATAGTATAGGAAGAGGAGAAATTTTTAGGATGCGGATTCGGATTAGATTCTAAAAGTCTCTGTATCACTGACCACCACGGGTATTCCGTTGTGGGTTGAAGTTTATTTTTTTGGAGCAAGGAAATTGGACATGAAATGTAATACCGTCAAAATGTTCCCGATATTGAGCTATCTAGATAAAACAACTGGAATGCGGAATTGGGATTGAAATGCCCGTTAAATAGGGCACCGCTGGCCAATAAAGAAGAATTGATTGGGGTGGAGTAGGTATTTTAGTTATCAGTCGCAATTAGTAAACTAGGAATTCTGATATTTGAGAAGAGAGAGAAAGTTATAATTTGATATGGAAAGACTTTTGTATTTGTCTTTAGGATTTATTGAATTGACTGCGTAGACTGAGTAGGAGAATGGATCAGAGTTGATCATGGAATCTCCGACGTCTTTCCCTTTTATTTGCCCAGCTCATAGCCAGTAAATTAAATTCCTAGTCTTTCTTCCTCGTCTAAAAACAAATACAAATATTAGCATCTCCGAGGATCCGCAATATATTCTTTATTAATCTCAATCCGTCTCCTCTCCAACCGAGTCCCGTTGGATTTCAGTGGAATTTTACAAATGCTTTACGAAAAAAAACAAGGAGATACGATTTCTCGAGATGTTTGAATTTTTAGCCCGAGCCAGGGCTTATGTGATCACCGTGTCCGTCCGTCCGTCCGTCCGTCCGTCCGTCCGTCTGTCCGGACGATAACTCTCTTCAAACGTGTCCGATGGACTTGAAATTTTG